>CAJVPQ010000228.1:0-33482 GCA_910591825.1 Funneliformis caledonium
AATACAATATTAATTTTATTTACAAAGATAGTATAAATTATATAATATTACACAATCAATTTTCATCCAATAAAATTCGTTAAAACTTATTGTACACCCCAGCATAGGTTAAACATTTACACCTCTGGTGTAGGTTAAGGATGCCCGTCAGAAAATCGGCTGTAATTCGGATAAGTCACGTAATTACGTGAATAAAATTTTCAATAATAATAAAAAACAGCTGCATAATAAACTCTTTGCTTTCTAAACCATAACAATCTTTTTTTAACAGTGACGAAGAGTTCTATACTAGTTCTATACTATTGGTCTCTACTTTTTGCTGCTAGAGTTTAAGGAGAGAAGCTTTTGTTTTTATTTGTTTTTTTTCCAATCTGCAAAGGGTTTAAATTTGAAGGATTTTTTCCTTAAAGGTTCGAAGTTTTTTGTTGGTAATGTATTTGTTCTCCCAGCCTTTTCTTGTTCTTTACGACTTTTTTTTTAAAGAGAGAAATTTGAAAGTCATTTTTCTTTGAAGTCCTCTTTACCAGTAATTAATTTGCTCCTTGTATGCCTTTTCTTTGGAGTTTTTTTTTCTCTGAAGGTTTTTTTTCTTCAGGAGTTTTTTTTTTTTCCAAAAATTTTTTCTCTGATTTCTTTGAAGTTTCTTTACCTTAGGGTTTTTTCTCTGAAGTTTTTTTTTTCAGGAGTTTTTTTTTTCTTCCAAAAATTCTTTCTCCGATTTTTTTTGAAGTTTTCTTCAGTGGTATTCCTTAGAATTTTCACCATTTTAATATCTATCGCAAATAATCAATGACCACACTATTTGCTTCTAATATTATAAACATACCTACCTCTGTAGCCTTAATTCTTAATCAAAAACAAATCCGTCTTTTCAATGTCAAACAACCACTTGAACTTTCAATAAAAGAATTTGATGAGGAGTGGTAGCCTCTTGTGTCGAATGTATGGGTTGGGTATAGCTCTAAAAACAACGTTAATGGTGATTTATGGAAGGTCTTTATTTGTCGATTTAACAAGTATAATAAATCAAGTACCCAGAAGGGAGGTGTTCCATATGAGAAATGCTGCATAACGAAAATTCAGCTGGCCGATTTGTATTCTGCAAAAATCAAAGTTCAACATTACATTTCTGAACAAAAAGTATGAATTGAACGATTTAAGAACTCACCTGACCATATGCACTCTTTGGAGGAAAACGAAAAGATTAACGTTCTCAAACTGTCTGAGATTTGGTTGTGCAAGAGGCTCTAAAAAATTACTGACCACTGAAAATCATTAATGTAGTAAAAGAATATGCAACTGTAGAACTGGATCTAGAAGAAAGCGTAAAGGAGTTGAAATTAAAGGAAGTTATAAACATAAAATATAAAGTGCGTGGATCTCTTGATGTATATCTTATTGGCAATTCTAAACGAAGTGTAGATATTTAAGAGGCCATTTCCTTCTTAAGAGAATAAGAATATTTGGTCGAGTATTATAAAATTTCTTATTTGTCAACCTACGTTTTTGTTTTTGCAAAACTAAATCAACTCAAAAATTTTGAGCAACATGGCTGGTTAACTCTTATAGATTCCACACACAAGACTAATAAATACGATTGTCAGTTGTTTACTTTTTATATTCACAATAATTATGGATGTTAGGACGTCAGGGTTCATTTCTTTGTAAGCAATAAAGATAGTCATACTATTGCGGAGAGCTTAAAAATAATTAAACGATTTACAAATTATTGGAGTCCAAGATATTTTCTCTCTGACCAAAGTAATATAGAATCCAATGGCATCAAAATGGCTTTTCCAGGTCTTGAAGTTGGTGAACAGGAGTGCAATATTATTTTTTGTACAGTGCATATCATGCGAACCTGGATGAGAAGAATTTACGATAAGAAGACACAACAAAAAATGATCCAAGCCATGCACAAAAGGACTAAGATTGGGTGTGAGAATTTGGTTCAACAAGCGATCAATGAATGCTCAAATCTGACCATTAAACAATACATCTCAAGGAATTACACGAGAAATATGCATCAATGGAGGCTTTGGACACGACAGCATTTCTCTCTTCTTTCGCAAGTAACTTCAACAAATGCCTTAGAATTATATTACAGTGAATTAAAGAGAACCTCTTTCTCACAATATGGTTTAATTAGTATTTATTTTTTTATATTATAATTTTTTATAAGATAACTTCATCTAATCTAATTTAATATTATTAGGTGCCTGCCATAAGATAGTTGCACTTGATGAAAAAAAACACTCTGATTCAGAACGTGTTGCTTATGATTTTGAACTAAAAGGATTTCGACTATTGGTGTTGATGATGAGATCCTTTGTGAAATTCATAAATTTCTGTTTCTAATCCAACAAATACTTATTGGTGAGATTTGCGCTATTGAAGGACGAATAGAGAAAGGCAAGCCAGCACTGGGTCTTACGTCTTTACATTGTTACTGCTTATTTTTTTATTGGTATTTACTACCTTGCCGTCATGTATTCCATGAAAATATGTATGGTGCTATAAAGCTATTAACATCTGATGTGTGAGAAAAATTTCAACAAATGTTTAATGAGACTGGGTTTGATATATATATACATTGTGAACTAGTTGAATTAGAAGTATCTAGGATAACCGAAGCTGAGAAAGCATTGGAAAATTGATGGTTAACCGTAAGTGAACTAATGGAAAGGATGTGTGATATATATTGGAGAGTTGAAGAGAAAGGCGACACAAATCAAACTAACTCATTTATTAGAAAACTAAAAGATAGTTTAGAACTTTTTCTAAATAATCAAATGTAATATTAATAATAAAATTTTTTTATTATATATGCTAATAAAAAATAACATTTTATGTTACAATATTTAATCTTTAAAATTAGAACACTATATAATACATAACAATATTTATCATTTCACGTGACTACGTAACTTATCTGGATCACAGCCGATCTTCCGACGTGATACCACCAATCTGCTGATCACGTGATCGAATACGGCTTTAGACAACCCCTATTTTTTATCTTCAAATAGCTATGAAAAAAAATTATTAATAGTATATATCAAAGTCTTATTTTTAAATATATCTTATATTATGCTATTTAAATTCTACTTAAGCAAAATGTCATGATTATTCAGTTTTTATCAGAAATGTTACAATCTTTAAAAATAAAATAAACTCATATGAAAGTGATCATTATTATTTAACTTTAATAAAAGGTGTTAGATAATTTGCAGAAACTTTTTTCTAAATATATTTAATCATTATTTTACAAGATAATAACGTAAAAATTCCTTTAAGAATTTTAATAATAAAATATACTTTTTCAACAGTTTAATTACAAAATAAACTAATATTTATTTCTTATAATTTTTCAGTATAAATTAATTCTCTTAGTATATCTTATAATTTAATTTAACTAATATAAATAAATCAATATGATTAGAATATTTGATAATTTTTCTATGATTAAAATTATAATTTTTAATAATAACTTTAAGTTACATATATAATTTAAAGAAAAATTCAATATTTTCAAAACTTTTAAATACTTTTTGGATAGTAATAATATATTTCGTTTAATTTTAGTTCTTTTGGTAAATAGAATATTTGATAAATCTTATTATTTAAAAAATATTGCAAGTATTTTTATAATATAGATTTAGATTATATAATAATTTATATATACGTATTTGATCAGTCTGCATATAATCCTGTAAAATAAAATATAATATCTTTATCTAAAAAACTTGCAAAAATTACTCTTTTTCATAATAAATATGATAATTATTTATAAATGAAAAAGTAATTGATAATAATTTGATATATCAGAATTTTATTTATTTTAAAAAAACTTTATATATGTTGTGAAAAAAATTCATATCAATGATTACTCTATATATATTAAATATGTTTTAGAAAATAATATGAAAATAAAAGCATCAAATTTATTATTATTCTTTTAATATTCATAAGTATAATAATTTAAAATCTGCAGACCAAAGTATTGTAAAGTAGCAATTATATTATTGGCTTAAAATAATAGCTTTCTTTCATCTATCTCTAAAGGTTATAATAATTATTTCTTGAATTTAATTTACATTTTTAAATATTTTGATATATTAAAATTCTCAAGTATGATCAGTATTGCTTATTTATATCTTTTGAATTATATCAACAATTATATTACAATTAAAGTTACTTATATAAACTTATTTTAGATTTGACAAAATGTCTAAACTTTAGTTTTGCTAATTTTTTACTAAAGTTTTGATATAATTTTACATTTTTATAAGCTTTGATATAGTTTTACTTTTTTTCAGAATTTTACAGATTTTTATAATAAGATTTTAATATAATTTTATTAAATTTTAGCAAAACCTTTAGATTTCATCTAGCAACTTTAGTTACAATTTATGTATGAGATATTTTTTAACTTTATCTTTTGTATCTAAATATAAAAAGCAATTTATGTATAGTATTATAAATATATATTATATAATTTACATTGTGTTCAAAAATTGCATACTTATAAAGATCATAAATAATTAAAATTTAATAATAAATTTTATACATATAAATAATTGTTCATAAAATTTATCACAATTTTATTAAATTTTTAATGTATGATATAAAATATAAAATATAAAATTACTATTTATAGGAAATGATCAATAGAATTCCTCCTACCCTTTTTCACTAAATATGTGATTTCTAACCTTCTCTTAAATTTTTTTTTTTTTTTATAAAATACCTATATATATATATATTTAGATTTTAAATCATTAATATTTAATTATTATAGAATTGTTTAAATGTTTTAATTTTATCAAATAATTAAATAATTTAATTAATTAATATAATTTTTTTAATTTTAATATTATAAATTTCCAAAATGTTAATTTTATGATTACTGTTAAATTTAGATATATATGATATCTAATTGAACATATATATCTATTAGATAACTATCTAATTATTGAAAAAATTTATATTAATATTAATTTATAAAATTACATATTCATATAATTTAACATTTTCTTATACTATTAATTTTAATTATTTACAGATTTATAATATATAAGATTGCTTGTCTAAACTCATTTTAGATTTGGCAAAACGTCTAAACTTAATATTTTTTACTAAGGTTTTGATATAGTTTCGCATTTTAAGTAAAGTTTACCTTTTTTTAGTTTCGCTAAATTTTACCTTTTACCATTAGACGACTTGCAAAACCCCCAGGCAACTTAATAATATATAAAAATTAAAAAAAGTTCAAATATTAGAAAAGGAGTTGTGAAATTGATGATAATTTTGAAGTGACAAATCTAGTGAAGATTATGTGTCAAATTTTAACGTGCTTGATTTTTTTGAGAATCCATTTTTCTTTTTTTACATTCAATTGATCTTTGAATTTACTGCAAGTTAACAGCTTTTTTTTTTTTTTACATAACACATTAAAACAATAATAATTAAAGTTTTTGTTTAAAATTTACACAAATTTATTTTGAATTTCGAATATAAAAAAGGAAAGAGATATATTAAATTTAATTAAGGAATGTCCTGAATATCTGTAAAATCAGGTTGATTTTGTGAATTATCTTCGTGATCATTATTATCATCTACAGAAGTTGGTTGGTTTTGTGAATTAATTTCGTGATCATTATTATCATCAGCATCATCAAATACGTGAGTGGTATCGGTAACATCTTCCACATTCTCCACATTTACTTCATTCGCTGTCGAGTTATCTCCACCGGCTAAATTTCCAGCTTGTTCCTCATCATTGTTGTCGTTATTATTCTCATTTGATACTACATCTTTAATAATGATTTTATTTAAAACTTGAAAAACCTCATATTCGTCCACGGAAAATTTCTCGGTAGGAGTGATTTCAAGTTCATAATCATCTTTAACAGCCGAACAATTTTCATCTTCGTTAAAATTACTTGTCATCCATAAATCTTTATCACCAAAGCAAGGTCCACAAGTTCTATCTTTAATTCTAATGGCATATTCAGACCTTCTTGGCCTACTAATTTTAAACTCATTTAGATTATCCCACGTACAAGGAGTATCACCCTCCAGATCGTTATCAGGTGTACCTTTACCAAAAGAAAATATAAAACTGTCTTCCGTTGTGAGATGACCATTTCCAGTCATCCAATGAACGGGATTATAACCACCTAAAATTTCATTTGTATCTCTAACCTTCATAACGACCAAAGTTGCACCTTTTGAATCACAAGTATCATGAAAAGTACCGCTATCAAAACCATCTCTACTTCCTCTCACGAGTAATTTGAGATTATATGGAATGTTATAATAAGTGTAAGGAGTATCATTCCTTCCATCTTTACGATCGATCCAGTTGGCCAATTTTGCCACGTGAAGTTGTTGTAATATAGATGATTCAAATGGGAGAGGTCTTTGTGGTTTATAATAAATAAAAGAAGAATCTATCGATGTTAAATTGGATTTAGAAGTGAAATAATATCTAAAAATTTCCCCCAATAATTCCGGAGGGAAAATATCTTTTAACGGCCAAATCTTGTTAAATAATAAATTCGGTTCAATGTGAAACCATCTTATGTGTGGTATACAACCTTTTAATGCTTTGCCTAATATATGGATGTCATCTTTAGTCCATTTACTTTCATCATCATCAATCGCTGGGCTTCCATCTTCTTTTGGTGGTATTTGCGATTTACCCCACTTTAATAGATAATTCCAAATTTCAATTTCTTTCATTATTAAATTATCTAATTTCAAAAATGATATGACTAAATTTTCTTCCAGTGTTAAGAATTCTGATGATTCGAACAAACAAAGTGGATCGTTACACACGATAGCCTGACAACATTCTTGAACTTTACCACACCAATCAAATTCTTGACTTTTCCTCAATAATTTGGTAAAATCCTTTTGTAACCATTCCGCTTTATGATTTAATAAATATTCTTGTATTGATTCCGCCATTTCAGATAACAATAATTCATCAGCGGCCACCAAGACATCCAACAAATGCATCACATCATATTTCTCGAATGCTATGGTAGCACTATATATGTACCTATAACACCAGAGTCATAAAAACGGTAACAAAAAGAGAGAGTAAGGGTGAGCGAAAACTTTTTTTTTTTGTTTTTTCGGTATGATCACACTGACATCACGATATACGTACTTTAAGATGACTTCGAATACTTCGGGTGTAATATTTGGTTTCTTAAAAATAATTCGATTTCCTTCTCTCTTTACCCAATCACAGGATAACCCTGATTTAAAATATTTACATCTTGCTCTTAAAATAATTGAATGGGCATAAAATTCTTTATAATTTACTTCGTTTCCAATTTGTATTATTACATTTTGTTCTTCATGTTCACTTAATAATTCATTTAAATCCCTTGATAACACCGAAAATAAATCGGATTTCATCTTAAGTATTAAAAAATTATGGATACACGATCAAAAAAGAATATGATTAAAAAAAAAAAAAGAAAAAAAAAGGAAGGGTGAGGAATTTATTATAAAAAATTTTGTATTAACCATAAATATAGTTGATCTTGTCACAATACTTGTGATGTTTGTATTCATCAACAATATCAACAATGAATCTAACTTTATAAAGGATGATGATCACATGAAATAGTGAAATGGGTTGTAAATCAAAGATTTATTAAAAATTAAAAACAATAAATACAGTTAACAATCTAACTTAAGGAAATCAAAATCATGCCATGTAGCAGTCTTTTTTGAACCTTTAAAGCAATATTGGTTTTCACTTTTTTGAAACTAACACAACGTTGGATAAGAAAAATGCATGAAGATTTATGCACAGAAAAAAATTACAACAAATTCAAACCAATTACCAATGTAAACAGTTTTATTTATATAATTACATTACGGAATTGTCTGAATAGTTATAATTTGTTCTTCGTTTAGTTGAATTCTGCAATAATACTGTATATAACAAAACTTTCATCAGTAAAAAGTCCACACACTCATGAAAGTATTATTGGTATTAGAAATTGTACATTTCGTTGATTCATAAACAAAGAAATATAAAATTTTGATCCTTTCGGAAATATGAATTTGTAATTATTTTGCGCGTTCATAATGTTTATTCAGAATATCGCTGTCAATTGTCGATTTTCATTTCAAGATCTTGATTTTCATGATAAACGTGAAATCATTCCCGCAGTTAGATTAACATATACAGTAATTAAGTATTTTGTAGCGTTAGTTGAGCAGCACCGTTTCGAATTCCTTAGATACTTGCAGTAATCATGGCTGCAATCTTCTTGAAAAAAGAAACTAATGATTCAAGAATGGTCCTGAAGGGCCAATATAAAGGGAAACACTGTATTGTCATAAAATCATTTTATTACTATTACAAAACATTATTACCAGATGGCTTCGCATAAAAAAACTGATTGTTGCTGGTTTAAATACTACCCTTTCGGATCATTCTTTCGCGAGCACGACTTTTGCATTTTAGTTTTAATTACGTTGCTATTGTAGGACACTTTGGTCGTAAGCTGTCATCTGAGTATTTCATGTAACCTTATTGCATAATCTTCTGAAAAATCTGCTATTAAAGTGAATGTTGTACTGTATATACATATAAACCATTACATTGGAGAAAACAAAGAGGAATAAATAACCTAAACCATTATGTATAAACAAAATAACGACACAGTAACAACGTTTGGAAGTGTAATAAGTAATGAAACGGGGGAATTCGAAGAAGTATTAAGACAAATAGAAAATCAAGAAGACAAACCACAAAGAGTTCAACACTTAAAAAAATTCATTAGAACCTTAAAACAGAAAATCAAACGAAAGGGTTTTAAGCCGAAACTTATGAAAATGCTCAAGCGATCTAAAGCTGCATTCAACAAATAATGGAAGTAATAATACAAAATAAAATTAAGGTTAGAAACATATCATATGGCTGGTTAAATGAAATAGAAGAACAAAGTATTTACAAAAATATATTATTACAGCGACCACTTTGGCAGTGAGGAAAATCATATATTATCGCACATATTTTAGGTTGTAATGAAAACAAGTAACATAAGTAGGATTGGGATTAGTACACTATTAATATAATTTTATAGTTAGTATTTTATAATAATTAAGTATAATGTTAATTTTATCTAGCACATACAAAATTTCCCAACCCTAATCTTAAATCTATTTCTTGGCAAATTGATAAATACTAGTAGTTTTGTTAGAGCTTATTTTTTTATTCAATTATAAAACATATTGTAATAAGAAAAGACTAGTTTTGTTTGATAAAAATTTAATTTTCTTTTAATGATGACTTAGAAACATCCTATATAACATTTACGGATCACTTCCTTTTTATAATTTTCAGAAAACTCTTTTTCAAATCACAGGATCTTAAATTATAAAATATTGATTTAAATACAGTATACAGTAGATAAATAGTTAATAAACGTTTTATTATTATGTTTGAAACAATATTATTTATCATATTATTGAATTTATATTTTGTATAAATTAACTATATTAAAATTCATCACCTACTCTCTCTCCCATTTTAAAAACTCGATCTTAAGAATTCAATAGATTGTTTGGTTAAGGAAAGACGTATCCACAATCATTGGAAAAGTGACCACGTTCTCCACACAAGTAACAAGCATCGCAGTTATCAGGAGAATGACCAGGTCTACCGCATTTGTAACAATTATAACAATCCACTTCCGAGTGACCACGTTTACCACAATTAGTGCAATGAAGACATTCATCGGTAAGATGACCACGATTACCACACACGTCACAAGCACATTCATTATCAAAATGACCAGGTCTATCACAGCGAGGACATTTACATATCAACTTGTAAAGGATCTCAGCAAAATCAATTGATAAATCAAACTTGCAATAATCCCCACCTCTTACATTATAGATACCATATTGTATCATATATTCAAGAGTTTTGATCGTTTCTAAATTTTCATTATTAGTTTTTCCACTCCATTCAATACAGATTGGAGGATATTTTCTTGTCCATGCTGAACCAGAACCATTCAAGTGTTGACGATTTCTAACATTTAAATCCGCAGTACTGCCAACATAATATTTGTTATCGATACATTTTAATACATAAACGTAAAACATTTTTTTTTTTTAAAAAATTTTTTTCAAGAAGAAACGAGTTTATAACTTAATAAATGGATAGATAGCATTTGTACAAAGGTATAAATATGTTTTTGTAATTTGTGTGAAATGAAATGTGCCTTCATTTTTAAAAATGAGGTACGATGTCTATTTATAACAAAATGTGGCAGTACAATGGTTACATATCTCATCGTACGACCAAACAATCATAAACATGGACTCCTAAATCCGATAAAAATATCGATAATGATACGTTTGATTACAGTGAATATCGGCCTAGAGGTTTATAGTAAATATCACCCGGACAATATTAATCCCTGACGTAGTATATGTGCTTGTAAATAGCATAGCTGTTCTTGTAAAATATATTGAGTTTATTTTTCGATTTTAAAATAATTATGATGTGGTAAAATCGTCAGTGTTTACTTCAGTACTAATATTCAGAAAGTTTGCAATTAAAAGTTTGGCTTTAGTAAAAAAATACCTTCTAAATCTGCAATTACTGTAATTAACAACTATAGTAACCAAATGTTTATTTTATATTTACTGTACTAATATAATATTATTAAGACTCACTTCATGTTCTACGATTTTTTTTTTTAGCACACGAGAATTACTAAGTATTCAGTATTATTAGTAAATATGACAAGGAAGTAACGGAATCAAGAACTTTATACTTCGATTGTATATGTAAAAATGAAACATTTGTAATGCAATTTTAATACCCCATGAATTAAACTGAATTCATTCACTTCCTCACAAAAATTGGAAATGAAAAATATTTCTGCAGGTCCTCCATAAATTCCTGCTGTTTCTAAACTCGATCTTAAACTTGAAAAATATCTGATAGGTGGAATGAACGACAAAAACTGCAAAAAGGAAGAAAAGACTAGAAATATGACTTAGAAAGCATCCTATTCAAATTCTTCCTAATGAAAAGAAAATATCACGTGCCTTTCTATAATTTTCAGAAAACTATTTTCTCTTGTTCCTAAATATTTTCTCAATAAATTTTTTATTTTATCAATCTTAAATCACAAAATATCATGTGACTTTAAATTTCATGTCAGGACTTTAAATTATAAAATATTGAAGATTTATAGGTTTAAATACAGTATACATTAGGTGAATTGAATTTATATATTGATATTTTGTATAAATTAACTATATTAAAATTCATCACCTACTCTCTCTCCCATTTTAAAAACTCGATCTTAAGAATTCAATAGATTGTTTGGTTAAGGAAAGACGTATCCACAATCATTGGAAAAGTGACCACGTTCTCCACACAAGTAACAAGCATCGCAGTTATCAGGAGAATGACCAGGTCTACCGCATTTGTAACAATTATAACAATCCACTTCCGAGTGACCACGTTTACCACAATTAGTGCAATGAAGACATTCATCGGTAAGATGACCACGATTACCACACACATCACAAACACAATTATCAGCAAAATGACCAGGTCTATCACATTGATAACATCTATGTTCCAACTTGTAATTGATATCGTCAATATCATCATCTGATAAATCCAACTGGCAATAATCCCCACCTCTTACATTATCGATATCATATTGACTCATATATTCAAGAGTTTTGATCGTTTCTAAATTTTCATTATTAGTTTTCTTACTCCATTTAATACAGATTGGAGGATATTCTCTTGTCCATGCTGAGCCAGAACCATTCAAGTGTTGACGATGTCTAACATTTAAATCCGCAGTACTGCCAACATAATATTTGTTATCGCTACATTCTAATACATAAACGTAAAACATTTTTTTTTAAATTTTTTCAAGAATAAACGAGTTTATAATTTTAATAAATGGATAACATTTGTACAAAGGTATAAATATGTTTTTGTAATTTGTGTGAAATGTGCCTTCATTTTTAAAAATGAAAGTACGATGTCAATTTATAACAAAAATTGGCAGTACTATGGTTACATATCTCATCATACGACCAAACAATCATAAGAAACATGGTTGCTCAATTACTTGACTCCTAACTCCGATAAAAATATATTCCAAATATCGATAATGATACGTTTGATTACACACTTTTCCATAAAATTTCAGTGAATATCGCCTAGAGGTTTATAGTAAATATCACCCGGACAATATTAATCCCTGACGTAGTATATGTGCTTGTAAATAGCATAGCTGTTCTTGTAAAATATATTGAGTTTATTTTTCGATTTTAAAATAATTATGATGTGGTAAAATCGTCAGTGTTTACTTCAGTACTAATATTCAGAAAGTTTGCAATTAAAAGTTTGGCTTTAGTAAAAAAATACCTTCTAAATCTGCAATTACTGTAATTAACAACTATAGTAACCAAATGTTTATTTTATATTTACTGTACTAATATAATATTATTACGACTCACTTCATGTTAAACGATTTTTTTTTTTTTCAGCACACGAGTATTACTAAGTATTCAGTATTATTAGTAAATATGACGCAGGACGATAAGGAAGTAACAGAATCAAGAACTTTATACTTCGATTGTATATGTAAAAATGAAACATTTGTAATGTAATTTTAATACCCCATGAATTAAACTGAATTCATCACTTCCTCACAAAAATTGGACAATGAAAAATATTTCTCTGGGTCCTCCATAAATTCCTGCTGTTGCTAAACTCGATCTTAAACTTGAAAAATATCTGATAGGTAGAATGAACGACAAAAACTGCAAAAAAGTGGATGGATGGAATAGAAATGAGATTTATTGACCCTAACTAAATAATTATAATTCATGGAGAAAGATATCTGTCTGTCATGCATTTTTCAACTCTCTATTTTTAAAAATTTAATATACTTCACAACATAAAACTTTAGATTTATTATAGTTATTAGAATACTAAAAAATATAACTATCATGAAACAAATATTTACATTAATGTTCATTTTAACCAGTGTAAATCATGATCTTTATGCATTAAAGCATTTCCTTCAGCCCCAATTACTTATGTAATTTCTGGATTCATTTTAGGTGTATAACGATTTTTTGATATATTTCAGCCCAATCAAAATCTATAAGCATTACTTGTAACCTTCCATCAACCTCTTCTACCATTATATTTGAACTACGTAAATCACCAAAAACAATATCATTAGTATGCAAAATATTAATAGCCTCTTGAATATTTTCAAAATGTCATTATATTTCTCTTCTGTAATATTTATAATCTGTTATGTTTCACCATTAATATATTTCATTACAATACCATCCTTCCAAATTGCTGTTACCAACATAAAAAAGATTTGGTGCAAAATTTCTTCCAGCACAAAAATGATGTGCTTTAGTATTATATCTCTAAATAAATTTGATAACAATTTCACATTCATCATCAGTTCTTCCCTTAAATAAAAGCTTTGATTTGTTTTCTGTCAACCAACTTTCATATAAATTTTATTATTCTATTATCATCTATGATGTATTGAAAAAATCGCTGAGGGTTCTCAATCATTTCATATTTAGATACATCAAGTTCTCATTAAATATTGATTTGCATTGTATAATGCTTGAAAAAGACGTGCAATTGTAAGTTAGCATTTTTCATCAAAACTAGGTAACATTGGAATGAAATTAGTAAGAGAACTAATCACTGGATTAGAAGTATAAATGCCAGATCCACGGACAAGTAACAGCAAGAAGTATGGCTCTGTTTTATTACGCTATGATAAAAATAATTAATTAAACAATAATTAAAGAGAAAAATTTGTAAATATATTAAAAAATCTCTTTTTGTATCCAATACTTTGCATATGAAAAAGCTGCTTGAATTGTATGATCACTTCCCCCCTCACCAATCTTATCATTTCAAGAACAATTTGTAGTCCATTTTTACCACAAAGATTTTCTACAAACGATATTCCATTATTATTAGTTTCATACTCAATTTGTACTACTAATGAATTTAGTAACATGATTAATGAATTAATTCATGCGTGACCTTTTATTGAGTATATTCAAATGGTTAAATTTTGACTATAAGAGAAAAAGTCAAAAAATCAGCAGAAAAACTTTGTTGTATGAGAAATAGGTGGGCCAATACATGTCCATTCAAAATAACCTTTTGTTTTTGTATGTTAAAAAATTCATGATGCATGGCAACTGATGAAGATCCACCTATTTACGGATCTTGCTTAAGCTTTTTTCCTGACCTATAAAAATTAAATTATAACTAAATGATTGAAGAAAATAAGTTTTCATGATTTGCAAATAATGAACTTACTCCCAATTTTACGTTTTTAATCCTGCTTGCACACCTTTTGTAAGACGTGAAAAAAAAGGAAAAAATTTAATATGTGCAAAGAGTTGATGGATAAAATATTAAGCATGTTTACCTTGATCTTTCTCTATGATGCAAATAGGAAGCAACCTAGAAAGTGATGAATGGAAAAAAAAAGAAAGTTAAGTTGTAAGCAGTATACTTAAATAAATAAAATAAATGTAATGGATAGAAAATAATTTTAAATATATATATATATATATATTTTACGTAGTTACCTTCTCCTTTTTTATAATATTCAGAAATTCAAGTTGCAAATATTTTACTTGTTCCCATTCATAATCTTTATCTTTTCTAATTTATGCTTTTCTTCGATCAACCTGCATTGTTCTTCCCAACTCTTTGATTTTCGCCCATCCAATCTTCGGCCTCCATCTTTCGAACTGTTGGAACTGCTCCACATTCTCCTTGCCTCTTGGAACAATTTCTCTGCCTTATTTTTACCTGCTCTAATTTCTTACCATTTATATAAAAAAATTTTTTTTATGATACAAAAAAACATATATTACCAAATCAATTATAAATCTCAAAATTTACTTAGGAGAGGCTTGTTTCCGGGTACGATGACATATCGGACATACGAGCCGCAGTCGGGATATTCGGGCGACCGACAAAGTAAAAAAAAAAAAAAAAATTACTTTAAATAAATAATAATAAATAATTCATTTTTTATTATTTCGTGACGTATATATTTCTATTTAATAAAATTATTTTTATTATTTTTTAAAATTAAATGCAAAAAAAAAAAATTGTACAAAAAGAGTTTATATGTATAATGCAAAGGTAAAAAAAAAAATTATAAATACAAAAAGAACCAAACAAATAAAATAATTAAAGTACGATTAAAAGAAAAAAAACGATTGAAATTGAATATTTAAAAAGTCCAATAATGAAAATAAAAAATTTTTGTCATTGTCCATGGTTTGATGATTTTTTTTTTCTTTTTTTTTTTTGATAAATAAATTATCATCTCCAAGTTGCCATAGCAACTAAACCTGGATGCGTCTGATGCGTTAAAGATTCCAGGGTACGTTGTTTAATACCTCCGGTTACAGGTAAATTTGTATTACCCATCAAGTATTGATCGACCTCTCTTGCTGCCTGTCTTCCTTCATTAATACCCCAAACAATCAAGCTTTGTCCTCGTCGACAATCACCGGCAGCAAAAATTCCCGGTACAGCTGTACTGTATTTTCCTTTAAACGTTTCAATATTGGTACGAGCATCGACCTTTAATCCTAAACTATTTATTAACTTTTCTTCTGGACCCATAAAACCAAGTGCCAAAAATATAAGATCAGCTTGGAAGAATTGTTCGCTTCCTTTAACTTCTTTCATTGACCATCGACCGGTGACCGGATCTTTTGTCCATTCTACGCGAACTGTGTTAACACCAGAAACGTGTCCATTGCCGTCACTCACAAAGGATTTTGATAATATATTATACTCTCGAGGATCTTTTCCAAAATGTGTAATAACTTCAGAATGCCCATAGTCAATGCGGAAAACCTTTGGAAAGGTCGGCCATGGATTTTCGATGGGATCGCGCGTTGCTGGTGGTTGAGGTAACAACTCAAAGTTTACGACTGATTTGGCGCCTAAAATTTACATCAAGCACATCGATTAAGAAACTATGAAGAAATAAAAAAATCGGATAGTAAAAACAAAACAATGATGATAAGAATATTTACCATGCCGTATCGATGTCCCTATACAATCACATCCCGTGTCACCACCACCTATCACGATGACTATTGGTATGATGAAAAATTACAAAATCAATTCATATTTTTTTTTTTTGTAAAATTAATTCCGATAAAAAAAGCTACATACCGTTCTTATCCTTTGCGTTGATATAGCGGGAATTTTGAAGGTTTGAATCCAACAAACTCTGGGTGTTTAATTGAAGGAATTCCATGGCAAAATGAATGCCGTCAAGGTTTCTATTGGCTAATCACATGAAATGAAATAAAATTACGTTGAGAAAAGTTAAACTTCGACCCAAAAAGATGAAAGCAATAAAATACTTACGTATTTTCAAATCACGTGGCCAAGTTGCACCTGTTGCGACTATCATACAGTCGTTCTCTCTCTTAATCTTAGATGCATCGACATCAACACCAACATGAGCATTTGAAACAAACTTGATTCCTTCATCGGCGAGGAGGTCAATTCGCCTTTGTACAATTTTCTTGTCTAATTTCATGTTTGGAATACCGTACATTAGAAGGCCACCAAATCTATCATTCCGGTCATATACTGTGACGAGATGGCCAGCCTTATTAAGTTGATCTGCTGCGGAAAGACCTGCTGGACCTGATCCAATGATTGCAACTTTTTTACCGGTACGCATTGCTGGCGGTTCTGGAACAATCCAACCCATTTCAAAACCTTTATCGATAATGGCACATTCAATGGATTTGATACTAACGGGTGGTTCATTGATTCCCAATACGCAAGCACCTTCACAAGGAGCGGGACAAACACGACCGGTGAATTCAGGGAAATTGTTCGTCATCATCAACCTGTTCAAAGCATCGCGCCATTGATTTTTGAAAACAAGTTCATTCCATTTTGGAATGATGTTACTGATTGGACAACCATTGTCCGATTGGCAGAATGGCACCCCACAATCCATACAACGAGCTGCTTGTACTTTAAGATCTGATTCGTTTAGACGAGCATTGATTTCTTTCCAATCATTCACCCGTTTTTTTGGATTCCTGTAATTGTCAACTCTCCTCTTATATTTCATGAAACCCCGGACTTTATCCACAATTTGAGATCTCTTTTTGGCAGCTTCTTCATCCACCATTGAATCCTCTATATCTGCGACTGATGGTTCTGCCTTTTGATTAGCTAGTTGAAGTTCTGGTGGTTGTTGTATTTCTTGCTCTTTCCTCTTTTGAGTTTCTTTTTGTTTCTCCAATACAGCCCGGTAGTCGACTGGGATAATCCTAACGAATTTAGGTAAGATCTGATTGAAATTTTTCAATACACGATCTGCAATATCCGATCCAGTGAAGTGACGATGATCTTCAATGAGTCCACGCAAGAATTCTATTTCTTGAGGATCATTTACCGTTTCTAAATCGACCATTTCAGTATTACATTTTGAACGGAAATCTTGAGCGAGATCGAGCACATAGGCGATGCCCCCGCTCATACCAGCTGCAAAGTTTCGTCCTGTTCCTCCTAAAACAACCACCCTTCCACCTGTCATATATTCACAACCGTGATCTCCAACACCTTCAACGACAGCAATCGCACCAGAGTTACGCACACAGAAACGTTCAGCTGCAATACCACGGAAGAAAGCTTGACCGGATGTAGCACCATATAAACATACATTGCCAACAATAATATTTTCCTCGGATTTGAAAGTGGAAATTTTTGGTGGATAAACTATTATATGACCTCCTGAGAGACCTTTTCCTACATAATCATTGGCGTCACCTTCCAATTCAAGAGTTATACCAGAAGCTAAGAAAGCACCAAATGATTGACCCGCAGAACCTCTGAGGTTGACACGAATAGTATCAACAGGTAATCCAGCTTCGCCATGAAGTTTTGAAACGTGACATGATAAAGTCGAACCAAGTGCACGATCAGTATTTACAATATCGCAATCAATTTTAACTGATTTTCTCTTGGTCAATGCTAATTCGGACTCATCGATGAGCTTATTGTCCAATCGAACATAAAGTTTATGATCTTGTTTTCGTACATTGTAAGTTGCAACTCCAGGACGCAAAGTGAAAGCTGGAGTTAAGATCGGTGTGAGGTCGATATTTTCTGTTTTAGCATTCCTTAAAGATTCATTCACTCGAAGTTTATCGGATCTGCCAACCATTTCATTGATTGTTCGGAAACCAAGTTTTGCCATTATTTGACGACATTCTTCAGCAATATAATAAAAGAAATTTATCACATGCTCAGGCTTCCCTTCGAATTTCTTACGTAATTCCGGATCTTGAGTGGCTATACCAACAGGGCAAGTGTTCAGATGACACTTCCTCATCATAATACAACCCACTGCAATTAAAGGCGTAGTCGCAAATCCCCATTCCTCCGCACCTAATAAACATGCTATCGCCACATCACGACCAGTTCTAATTTGTCCGTCGGTTTGAACAATTACGCGACCACGTAAATCGTTCAAAACTAATGTTTGATGTGTTTCAGCAAGACCCAATTCCCAAGGAAGACCAGCATATTTGATACTTGTCCAGCGTGACGCACCAGTACCACCATCATGACCAGAAATTAAAATATGATCTGCCTTTGCTTTGGCAACACCGGAAGCAACGATACCAACACCAACTTCTGAAACTAACTTGACGGAAACTCGAGCCCTAGGATTTGAACACTTGAGATCATATATCAATTGTTTCAGGTCCTCAATTGAATAAATATCATGATGCGGCGGAGGAGAAATTAAACCAACACCAGGAGTTGATTTTCTTGTTTTACCAATTTGATCTGAAACTTTATGGCCAGGTAATTCTAAGAATAATATTTGAATTAGCACAAATTTTTTTTAAAAAAAAATATTATTATTATTATTTATATTATTCACCTCCTCCCTCGCCGGGTTTGGCACCTTGAGCCATTTTAATCTGTAATTCGTCTGAATCGGAAAGGTAGTAGGATGTTACACCAAATCGTCCAGAGGCTACTTGCTTGATGGCGCTTCGCTTAGAATCATTATTGGGCAATGGTATCGAACGCTCGGGATCCTAAAATAGATAAACATTTTGATTAAAAAAAGATTGATTCAAGAAAAAGGAGAGAAACCAAAAAAAAAAATAAAATAAATTTTCCAACAAACCTCTCCACCCTCGCCGGTATTTGACTTTCCACCTAACTTATTCATTGCAATTGCAAGGGTTGAGTGAGATTCGATCGAGATAGAACCATAAGACATAGCACCAGTACAAAAGCGTTTCACAATTTCTGTCCAAGGTTCAACTTGATCCATAGGGATCGCTTTAGAGTTATCATAATCGAAATCCAAAAGGCCACGCAGAGTGCAATTTTTAATTTGCTCATAAGCATTGCGTGAGTAGGATTCATAAGATGATTGATTTTTTGAACGAACCGCGTGTTGAAGGTTTGCAATGCCAGAAGGATCGTTTATATGTGGTTCGCCACCATCACGCCAATGATATTCACCAGATTCTGGTAGTCCTTGTGGAATGATTGTGTCACGTGAAGGGAACCCTTGCTCATGGAATGCAAGGGCATCTAACGCTAAAATTTCAAATGTCGTCCCTTTTATTCTTGAGGCTGTGCCCGCGAAGCACCGGGCGATAACGCTGTCATCGATCCCTAAAGCTTCAAAGATTTGCGCCCCTTTGTAGCTTTGTAATGTGGAGATACCCATCTTTGACATAACTTTCAAGATGCCATTGTTTATGGCTTTCTTATAGTTAAAAATGATCTTGTCAACAGTCAAATCATCCCTGATGGCGTTTTCTCGTTTAAGTTTCAATATGGCCTCCATGACCAAATAAGGACAAATAGCATCAGCACCATAACCTAAAAGTACAGTAATGTGATGAACTTCTCTGGCTTCAGCGGTCTCAATAAAAAGAGCAATTTTTGAACGTTGTTTACTACGGACAAGATAATGATGCACGCCACCGACAGCTATCAAGGAGGAAATTGCAACTCTCTCGGCATTAACACCAGTATCTGAAAGAACGACAATTTTAAACCCTTCTTGAATAGCTTGAGAAACTTCAGCGCAAATTCGTTCTAAAGCTAATAAATAACCAGAGACTCCTTCTTGTTTTGGAAAAGTAATGTCAATGGTGCAAACGCTCCAATCGGATTGAATCCTCTCCATCCTTTTAATAGCGTTTAGTTCATCAATTGATAGGATTGGGGAGGGTAATGCAAGTCTGTTGGCTTGTAGTTCGTTGATCTCCAAAATATTTCCTTCGGGTCCAATGTAACATTCCAATGACATCACAATCTCCTCACGGATTGGATCGATGGGAGGATTTGTAACTTGGGCGAACAGTTGACGGAAATAATCATAAATTAAACGAGGTTGACTTGAGAGACAAGCCAAAGGTGCATCATTTCCCATTGATCCAAGAGCTTCTTTGGCATCAACTGTCTAAAATTATCAGGGGGGATGAAAAAAAAAAAGTTAGAGCTCGAGATTTCATCAAAATTTTTTTTTTTTTAAAAAAAAAAATTATATATATATATATACCATGGGTAAGACAAGTAAATTTAATTGTTCGATGGTATAACCAAAAGCTCGTAATCGTGGATCTTCCGCAACAGTACTATTATCCAATTCCACGGAAATACCATTTCCGGTCATTTTAATTCTTTCAATGATGCTATCAAGCGTAATCATTTGTTTATCAATCCAAGCACTAAAATTTTCGCGGCTTGCCGTCGATAATTTTAATTCACGGTCATCAACCACACGCCCTTCTTCGGTATCAACCAATAACATTTTCCCAGGCTGTAGACGACCTTTTTGAACGATACGTTCAGGCTCAATAAATGTTGTACCAACTTCAGAAGCGCAAATCATAAGATCATCGCTTGTGATGTAAAAACGACAAGGACGCAATCCATTACGATCTAAGCTTGCACCACAATAACGACCATCACTGAAAGTGAATAAAGCAGGACCATCCCATGGTTCCATAAGGCAAGCAGCCCACTGATAAAATGCACGTTTTTCGGGTTCCATTAAAGCATTGTTCTGCCATGCTTCAGGAATCATCATCATGACAGCTTGAGGTAACGTTAAGACACCATTGATCACGAGTAATTCCAGAACGTTATCGAAGGCGGCCGAATCCGACCCACCTTCTTCAATGATGGGGTATAACAAATCCAATTCGGCGCCGAACAAGTCAGATTTCATGATACCCTCACGAGCTCTCATCCAATTTTTATTACCACGTAAGGTATTGATTTCACCATTATGAGCACACCATCTCATGGGTTGAGCACGATCCCAAGATGGAAAAGTATTCGTAGAGAAACGAGAATGAACCAACGAAAAATGCGTCCTGTACGCAACATTATTCAGGTCGTAGAAATAATTATACACCTGCACGGGGCTAAGCTGACCCTTGTAGGTGATATTTTTGTTGGATAAAGAGCAGATGTAAAACCACCTCTTCACAGTTATAGTATGAGTAGCCTGCTTTCTGAGAACGTAAAGTTGACGAGCAAAATAAGTTTCGTCGAAATTATCAACATTAACATCATCGTGAGGTTTCGAGCTTGCAGAAGCAAAGGTGACGAAGGGTTGCAAGATCGTGGGTTCACGTGATTTTGCCGCAGGACCGAGGATAGTGTTGTCTTTTGGAACTTCACGCCAACCCAAAACTTTTAAATTTAAGGATTCGGCAATCTGTTCAAAGATCTGTTTACTTTCTTCCATAACAGCGGGTTCCGGTTTAAAAAACACGTTACCAACAGCGTATTGACCCCTTGGAGGCAAATTAATCCCCAATCTTGTACATTCTTGGATAAAGAATTCATGTGGAATTCCAGTCATGACACCGGCTCCGTCCCCGTCGCGCGCGTCTGAACCAACAGCCCCTCGATGAGTCATGTTGCAGAGAATACCTCTAGCATCGCTGAGGATTTTATGAGATGGAGCACCTTTAATGTGAACGATAAATCCGACACCACATGCATCTTTTTCATAATCAGGATCATAAAGGGCTTGTTTTGGGGGGATAGTTTCAGCCCAAGACGTATTAATAGGTTCACTAATATTTTCTTGCTGCTTTTCTTTTTGATGCTTTTGTTGTAGTTTATAAATATTTTGTTCGCTTAATACCATAATTTATTTAAGATAGGAAAAAGAGAAATAATGAAAAAAAAAAAAAAGCGAGGTAAGATTTTTATAGAGAAAGGAAATCAATTATTAATTTTTTTTGTTTTATATATATGTATGTATATATATACAAGTGTGTAAAAGAGTAGGAAAAAAAAACCGGCAGGAAGGAAACTTTTTTTTTATGATTAAAAAAATAAAAAGTTCTTCTAATTCAACCTTCCTTTTCTTTATTAATGTAAAAGAGAATTCGTTTTGATTAATTAAAAAAAAATTCGGCGATTCGAAAGATAACAAATATTAAAAGAAAGAGGAATGAATACAAACAACTAATTAATATTATTTATTTTATTTAAATTTGTTCGTTAGATGATTAATTACGTTTTCTTTTTTTTCTTTTTTAAAAAAAAAAAAATCTCGTTGCTTTTACTTTTTGTTTTAATTATTAAGGTACGTCGTCAGTTTTCTTTTTCTTTTTTTCTCTGTTAGATAAAAAAAAAAAAGGAAAAGAAAATGGGAAGGAAGAGGTGAAAGTTGGATTTGTGCCTTATTTAAAAAAAAAAATCCTCATATAAAAAATAAAAAGTTCAAATTTATTTATATTACTTAGTATAATATTATGAGGCTTAATGATCAACTATCAAACATCGATTGATCAAAAATCTAGGAAAAAAATTTTTATCATATCGGTATACATAAAAAAAAAAAAAGGTAAAAAAAAAAAATTTGTTCCTGCTAAATGCTTATCTTATCATTCAAAATCAAAAAAAAAAAAAAAATTCCTTTCGCCCAAATTTTTTCTCCCCTAAATTGGAGATAATAAAACAATGTTAAAATCAAATGAAAAATTTATTGTTTGAACATATTCACAAATTTATCAATACTTTTTTTTTAAAAAAAAGGGAACCAATTTATTTTTTTGAAATGGCTGAAATGGGGGATTATTATTTTACTAATTATTAATAATAATTTTTTTTTTTGAAATATGATTACGCTCGATTCCGCCGATTATTTTTTTTTTTTTAAGCAACCTAACAACTTTACTTATCTGTTGCCCATCATTGGAAGGTTTTGATAACAAATTTAATTCTCATTGCCTTTTCCTTTATGATAGAAAATAGTTTTCTTATGGAAAAATAACATGTGAACATCATCCAATCGAATCTTCAAAGCTTATCGAGAGCCGTTTTTTTCATTGGAAAGAAACAATTTCTTTTTTTTACCTCAAAAAATTTTTTATTTTATGAGAGTTATACTATAATTCATCGACAGCGCATGCATTTTTTTTTTTTTTATTTTTATTGCAAAACAATGATAACCTAACCTAAAATCAAACAATCTATAACTAACTTGGTAAAGAAATTTGGAATGACGGGTACACAGATACACAACCTGTTTGATTATTATTTGTAAATAATTCGAAATCTGTCAATATAAACTCAAGATTATCTCGTCACTTTTTGCCTGAGGAATTCAATCTCTATGTGCCGAGCCAAAAGTTGCATTTTGTTATGCTTGCCTTCTTCATCTCCTTTCGCCTGACCAACAATCATTGCCAGAAACATTATTATGTGTGACGCTTCCTCAAGGTTCCGCGTTCTCTCATAATCTTTTTCACGTTCCCTTCCGAAGCAATTAAAATGAAAAATGGTGATGACCGAAACACGATACATCTTTGTTTTATCTCAGTAGATTAGAGATGAAAAAAAAAAAAATTATATTTAAATAAAATGTTGCCATAGGAAAAAAAATCAATGTTGTTTATTTTATCAAATGTTGCAGGATAATCTTAATCTCAGTTTGCTCTGAGTCGTTTCTGAGTAAAAATAAGGTCATGAGGTCCATAAACCTTGTAAAAAAAAAAAAAATGTTTGCCGCAACCGTTGCTGCGCAGAACCGCGCTGCGGATCATCGGCTGGTCATGGGTCGGAAAATCCCGCATGTAAGAAATTTGTATGAATAAAAATTTCTTTTATAGATCTTTATGCCGACAGGGACCTGAGTCATCGCCAGGTGGGAGGATCGGCGTCATTCAGGAAGATCAAAAAAAAATGTTTTTGCTCGGATTTATGGACGGATTGATGCGCTTTTTTTTTTCTTTTTAATAAAAGGGAAAGGGCTTTACGTAATCCGTCAAAAAAACGCAAGTGACCTTTTGCCGATCGAAATTTCGCCATCTATCAACAGACATGAGATTTAAAAAAGAATTCAATTTCTCTTTTGGAAATGAATTGAAAAAAGAGATTCGGTAATCATCGACGAAAAATCTTGAGAGATGGATTAAATTGATAAAATAAAGAACAATGAAAGGGTTAACATCATTCATAAAAAAAAAAAAAAAAAATGTTCTACTCGTCTTCTTTAGCCGAATATGCAGAAATCGTTAAATTCAAATTTACCCCGCTAAAATCTATTTCCATTAATGGACATCAATAAGATCATGACGTGGAAAAAAAAAATATACACAGAGGAACGTTTCAAATAACTCCTTTTTCCTCAAAATATAAAAATTTACCACTTTTTTTTTTTTTTTGTTATTGTTTTTATTTAATTACGCATTAATATTCCGACTTTTTTTATCTTCAAAAATCATATCTAAAAGATTAGATCTACCATAAAAGTAATGTGTGATATAAAAGTTCCGTTAGATGTGCATTATCGATTTGAGTGCATGAAAAAAAACACAAATTTTCGATCATTTAGAAAAATCTATTATTTATTACCTGCTAAAAATTATTTCATAAAAAAAATTTCGAGAGTGTAACATGGTTTAATATTTCACACGTCATATCAATCCTTTATTAAAAAAAAAAAAAAAAAAAAACTCTCAGACCAAATTTAATCGATAACGAATTAAATGAAGGTAATTTAAGTAATTTAAATTAAGAACATGTGGGTTTCTCTTTAATTAATTTTAAAACATATATTCACATGATTGTTGGTCAAAAAAAAATAACCCTAAAATAAACATTTGAACTATAAATTAAGAAATATTTTATTTGATAACCAAAGGTTTTGCGGCGTGTAACTTTACTAAATTGATGATAGATAGATGTGGAAGGTCATCTTGCATACTATACTGTATTATAGGTATTATATAATGACCAATAGTTAAAAAAAAAAACCAAAACCTTATTTCTAAATAATCAATGAATGGTACGACAGGCACAACGAAAACCGGGAAAAATCCCGTAATAGGTTAGGCTTATCTCAGATATCTTTTTCAAAGAATCATTGGATCTTTTCTCCCGATAAAATACAGTTAGTTATTATATAAATATAAAGATTGTTTGATTTCCTTTTCACATACACAAAGCGAAAGAAGCATCATATGACACAAACAACTTATGAGAATTGAGATTATCGAAGTATAGATAAAGCATGGATTGTAGAATTTGAAAAAAAAAGAAGGAGCAATGTGAGTTTCATTCATGCAATTAGATAAGTAATTTAAGTAATTTTTATAGAAGCACATTTTAACTTGTAAATCCAAAGAATTTGAAATTTTTTACGCCTAAACTCGTTCACTCACCTGACATCATTTATTACATTAATTACTCTCACGCACACAATATGGCAGCCGTGGAGAAAATCATGCGGGAATTCCGAACTGATACCACGCGTCCTTTTCAAAGTTTCATGTGTACGTATGAGGTTATTCATAAATTCAACCGAGTTTTCTGTTGCATCCCTATTTTTTTTTTTCCCTTTCTTTTATTTAAAAAAAAATTCCCTTTTTGGGGATTTTACGAGAAAGAAAAGAATTTGGAAGATTAACGGTTAATCTTGCTATAAATGCTTCAATGAAATCACGCAAACAATATAAATATTACAAGGAAGAGGTCTCGAGAAAGTTATCGCGTGGCACGTAAAAAACAATAATGCACTCTGTGATTATGGTACGACGTAGATAAGATATCCAAGAAAACCAATACGGAGAAGAACGGAAGAAAAAAAGCTTTGCTCCAGAAACATTGTACCAAAAACCAGCCACAAATTCAGTTAGCCGAAAATCTTGATAAATACACCACCCAAATTTTTATTCCCCACATTTTCGATAAACCTCCAAATTTGTCAAGTATGAGAAATCACATGCGAAACCATCAACCAGTTCATTTCAAATTTGGTTTAGCCCATAAGAAATTTTAACAATATCTAGCATATATATAAATGGGATCATTCTGACTCGGAACTTTCTCCGAGTAATCATTTATGGTTTAAATTCTCATAACGAAAACATAAATTACATTGTAATAAGATCATTTGATTGTGATTGGTCGTTCTCAAGAAAATAAATTTATCATGAGATTATTTTTTGTTTACTTGTTACTTACTATTAAATCTATTAAATTAAAATCATGATAAAAAAATATTCTTGTACTAATATCTCCATGTATGCATTTCATTTAAAAATATCCTTTCTTTGGGAAAAGAAAAAAAATAAATAAATAAATAAATAAATATCATTTTCTGTATTTCTGTGAAGTTAACAACCATGTACGCGTGACGCAATGATAAACTTGGAATTTTAAACGCGTAGATCTTGCTGTTGTTAAGTCGTTAAATCATTAGGTCGTTAAGCGTAAAATAGTAAGATCACATAAATGGGACCAGCCCCTTAAAGGACTAAAGTAAAACCTATTCGGAAAAATGATTTTTTTTACTAACGTTTTTAATTGAGTAATTCTACAAGCATTAACAATTGTTTATTATATGCGGGACGAATTTTTGTAATCAACCGCTCACGTATTATTAAGTAAGAAATAATAGTTATGAAAAATTTATTTTAAAAGAAATTATTGACAAAATCTGAGGGATAATCAATGAAATTTTTTGCCGTTTAAAAGTTAATTGATTTAGAATAATTCCTTCTTTCAGATTACAAAAGAAAGAAATATCTCATCCACTCCACTACTTGAAAGCATAAAAATATTCAATCAAGTGTTTACGATTCCTTTCTTATCAATAAAAAAAAAAAAAATTAAAAAAAAAAATAAAAAAATTGCGTTAAATAATAAGAAAATAAATAAATTACGAATATATTGTGATTAGTAATGAATTGGTTCAAGGAAAACATAAAATCCACATTGAATTCATATAATATGCAATTAAAGGGTATTGTAATCACGCGATGGTTTGGATAACAACAAAACGAAATGAGGAGCAATTTCACGTGAATTTTATTAAATATGGATAGAATTTAAGATTTAAAACTTTAAGGCAGTGTTTTAAATTTTATATCGTGTGAAAATTTTTATATTTTTGATTTTGATTCCCATACAAATTTTTCAGAACTCCGGCAACCAAAATTTTTCATGGATTTTTTTTCTCTCTCTCAATCCTTTCAACTTGAGAAAATTATTATGTGTAACCTTAGTAAAGATATCCTTTCCATCATATTTGAAGAACTCACTCTTGATTATAACACCCTCTTTTCGTGTTTATTAGTGAATAAATATTGGTTTGAAACTGTAGTTCCAATCTTATGGAAGAACCCTTGGCGTAATCAAATGAAAAAGCGACATAAAAGATCATTATTTGTAACCATCACATCATTTTTTTCAGAGGAGTCCAAAAGATTTTTAGCAAGTCAAGGAATTGAATTAACCTACCGAATCCTGTCCTTTAATTATTTAACCTATTGTACATCCATGATTAATTATAACCTTTATGAGATAATTCAAAATCAACCTTTAACGGATGATTATGATAGATATATCGTTCTGGATGAAATATATCGACTCCTCATCAGTTATTGCATACCATTAATATACATGGATATGTCATTTATGCAATACCAGTTTTACTTACTTCCGGGTGCCAAACGTTGGCTTTCTGACATTTCTACTTTAATATGTAGCGCTAATACGGAACCTCATTATTTTCAAGGTTTAGCACCTTTATGTCAATCCATAGAAAAATTATGTATCAATTCATGTCACCAGGATAATTATGGTCTGGCAAAATTGATTGAAGTTCAAAAGAATTTAAAATATTTGGAAATTTCAAGAGATGAGGGTGTGGGTGATGATTCACTTGACATCATTAGTCGCGGGTTGAAACGTCGTGCGAGGTCAATCATAAAATTTAAGGCGGTTTTTGAAGGAATTTTAATTTCGCCAAAGGTTCTTCCAGAACTGGTGAATTTAATAGAATTGGAATTATCCGTGAGGAATCTTAATCAGAAATATGAAGAACAATTGAAAAATTCAACGTTTTCTAATCTTCAAGTTCTTCATATAGGAAACATTTCTGTCAATACCATGGCCATTATAATTGAAAAAACTAATGGTCATGTAAGAAAGATTTGGGTTGATGACTATAAATTCTGCAATGATGCTGAAAGATTAATCCTTGCTATTTATAAAAATTGTTCTTACATTGAAGTATTATCGATCGTTCTTTATAATCATAATTTTATGGAATTCGAAAAGCTGCTTCAATCTTGTGGTCATTTAAGAACTTTATATATTAAAATATTAAGCGCGAGAAAGAATGAGCGTGAAGATAGGATGATTTTATCAGAAATCTTAAAAGAATCCGCACCAGCTTGTTTAAATAATATTACTTAAAATATTCATTCATAAAAAAAAATATATATATTTATTTCCTCCTTTTCCCTCAATTTCTCAAGTTGATTCTTTTATTAATTCAATTGAAAGTAAAATCAAAGTAGAATTTTCCGAAATTTTCTCTTTTTTGGCGTAAAAATTTTGCTTTGACGGTCAGCCACATTGATTTGACATGTCGGATTTAAAAATTGTAAATCTACTTCTATTCATATATATTTAGATACTTAAATTTCAAAAAATGCATTAATAAATCTCTAATTTCTTTGTTTAACCAATTTTTGAATCCAATTATTTGGCTTTAAAAAGAAAAAAAAAATTGCTAATTAAAAGAAAAATGTACAAAATACAAAATATTATATATTACTTTTTTTGTTTTTTTAAAATAAAAAAAATTTATTAATAGAAATTTTAATTTAGCAATTACAATTAAATATAAGTTAATAATTTTTTCCTATTTTATTATATGGGTAACTTTGTTATTAAAATCACATAATGGATTATTTATGATTTACTATATTCATAACTTGATTTTAATAGTTTACTATCTATATAATTAATTTATTTTATAGTAAAATAATAAAAATCTTAATAAATAAAAATATTTTTAAAATAAAATATATATTTATTATATAATAGTAAGTATATTATAAATTATAGTCAACTTTCTCTAAATGCACCTTCTTGAGATCATAATAAAAATTTTAAAAAATATACATTTAAAGAAGGTATGTATTTAAAGAAAAAATTTTTTATATGATTTCTATATATTTAAAATTAAATGAAAGTATATATTTAAAGAAAATATATAGTATATATATTTAGAAAGAATCCATTTAAAGAGAGTTAACTGTATATAAAAAAATAATAAAAAATATAAAAAATAGATACTAAATAAACTCTATCATCTAATATTATTTATTTAAATAAATATATATTAATTAATAAATAATATAAAAACTTATAATAAAGATTTTATTATAATTTCTTATCTTATATTATTTGTTTATATTATATTATTTAAAATTGTTAAATAAATATCAATTATAAATATTATTAAGATAATTAATGATAAATTTACTATTCAAGAATTTCAACATTTAAATATGTAAATTTAATTTAATTTGTAATTATAAAATAATTTATATAAACTCATATTTTAATTTATAATATTATAAATTTTCATTTAACTTAATAATACAGTCAACTCTGTTTATAATGAATCTGTTTATACCAAAATCTGATTATAACAAACTCATTATATCAGAATTGAATTTTTTATAATTATTAGCTTTGGTTATATCAAACTATCTTAATAAATTTCTATATATTACATCTGAATTAATTTAATTAGCCCACTATTATTAAATTAAATTTTATATACTAAATTATTAATAATCATTATTATTATATTATTAAATCAATTTACTGGATCATCAATAATTATCATTATTATATTATAAAATCAATTTAATAAAATTATTGAAAAAAGTTTAATTATATAAATTTTCTTGTTAAAAATTTTACATTATTATATTTTACTTTTAAATAACTAGATTTCATGTTAAAAAGAAAACGTATTATTTTTTAGCTATACTTAAAAGAGAAATTTATGAAATAAAAGAAAAAATACTAAATATTAGTAATATAGAAATTTTTAATAATATAATATTAGAAAGTTAATAATTACAGGTATTTTAAAAGAAAAGAATATTACTTTCTATTATAACTAAAAATCAAGGCAATATAAAAAGTTTTATAGCTCTAAATAATTACAACTTGATAGTACTCTTAACCTTTGGGTTGATAATGAACTTATATCAAATTAAAATATTAATAATTATATCTTTAAAATAAAAATAAAATATTTTGCTGATAACCTTCTAATTAATAATTTTAACTAGTTTGATAGTTAGCTTATTGGATTTAAAAAAAAAAGATAAGAATTTTAATAATTTAAAAAGCAAGACAAATTAGTAAATACTTCTTCTGTTAAATTATTAAAAAATGATAAAAGTAAATTTATAATAGCTACTTAAATTTTATTAACTTAAAGATATTTAAAATGCTAATAAAACTGATTTTTTTGAAAAATAGAATTTCACAAACTTTAACCTATTTTAAAATAGCTAAATATAAAAAGAAAAAGCTCATACAGTTATGCCTCGATATATCAAAGTTACCGATTCAACTGATCAAATCTTCATTATAAGAATCTTTATTAATATTATAACAAATTATTCGATATATATAATGAATAATTTGTTATAGTAGATGATTACTGATTTCATTACACAAATATAATTTTACTATAATATAATTTTTTCAGAAATATTTTCATATATAATTTGTTAATCATTGTACAATAGTTTTATTAATTTATTTAAATTTTTTTAAAAAAAAAATTTAATTTATCATTTTTTTAAAATAAAAATAAAATAAAAAGAAAACTAAACGAGATGAAAAAATAAAATTAAGAAAACTAAACGAGACAAAAAATGAAATTAAGAAATTAAAATGAAACTATAAAATGAAATTAAGTGAATAAGATGAGACAAAAAAAGAAATTAACAAATAAAAAGAAACTATAAAATAAAATTAGAAAAATAAAATGAAATGAAAAAATGAAATTAAAAAAACAAAATAAAACAAAAAATGAAACGAAATGAAAAAATGAAATTAGAAAAATAAAATGAAAAGAAAAAATAAAATTAAATGAATAATATGAAAAAAAATGAAATTAAACAAACAATATGAAAAAAAATAAAATTTTATTGCCTTACAGGCCTTACAAATATGTCGCAATTTTATTATTTATTTTAATTTTACCTAACAGTCATGTCTAAAAATATTAATGATTATGGTCATAACTGGTACTGATATTAGTCAGTTAAAAGCTTCTGACCTATCGGTTAACTAACTAATTTTGACTGATCCTAACTAACCAGTTGACCGACTGACTTTAATCAATTTTGACTGACTGGTTTTGACTAATCTTAACTGACCAATTGACTAATTGATTTTGACTGACCGATTTTGACTAACTGATTTTTATAAAAGAAATAAATTTATTAAATTAAAAATACTATATATTATATGAAATTTGACACAGTAAATTTATTACAAAAGTACTTATCACCAAATATAAATTAAATACTAGTATCTAATCCATTAATCAACTTTAATTATATCACTAAAATGATTAACATTAACAAATATTAAAATTAAAAATTTGCAAATCTTTTAGCATTACGTTAACTACTATTTGAGTTAATTTTAAATAAAATAAATTAGCGTTGCATTTTAGAACAATAATTTATATTTATTTTTTGTAAAAATAGCCAATGCAACTAAAATTTTTAATTAATTTTTTTTGAATAATAAAAATGAATTTTTCATATATCAATGATATAATTCTATACTAATTTTTTACATTTAAATAATATTAAAAAATTTTATTCACATATTAAGATATAATAAAAATAATAGTAATTTATTTTTTTAGAAAATGATTTTTAAGTAAAAAAAAATCAAAAACAAAAAAAATATATATATATATATATATAATAAAAAATTTTTACTTAATTCATATTTATTTACTTACTTATTTTACTTTCACTTTTCTCTCTTTTTTCCTTTTTTCTCTCTTTCTTTCCTCTTTTTTCTTTTACTTTTTTTTGTATTCTCTTTTTTCATTTTAATAAACAAATATATCTGATTATTTAATAGAAAGTGATAAAGAAACTATTTTCAAAACTTATAAAAGCAATATATATGAAGAAGAAGTTGAAATCAATGATAAAATAAATATTATTAATAAAGAAATTAATAATGAAGAAAATAAAGAAATAATTAATCTACCTTTATCCCACTTTCAAGAAAACTCAATAAAAGCTGATGTATGAAATTATATAGATAAAACAATAAAAATATGTCTAAATTGTGCTAAAATTTTTAGTAATAAAACAAAAACTAGTTCTATTCAAGCACATTTAAAAAGTTATAGATTGTTACTTAGAAAAGAAAAACAAATAACATTAGGTAATTATATTAAATGACATTCACAAGAGATTCAAGTCAAAAAAATACAAGCAGTTATTGAATGTGTAATTTTAGATTTGCAAGCATTTAAAGTAGTAGAAGATGAAGCATTTAATAAAATGATATCAATATTTAATCCTTATTATCAAATATCAAATAGAGGAACAGTTAAAAATTCTATAATGGCAATTTGAAAAAAAAAGAGAGTTAGTTACAAATTTTATTAAAATTTTTTTAGGAAAAGTAGCATTAATTGCAGACATTTGATCATTTTTAAAATTTAAAGGTTTTTTGAATATTACAATACATTTTATTGACAAAAATTAGATTTTAAAACATTTTACTTTAAATATATTTAAATTTAAAGGTTAACATTCAAGTGATTAAATTGCTAATAAAATTTATAATATACTTGTATAATTTATATTAGAAACTAAAACTTTAGAAATAACAATCGATAATAGTGATAATATAATTCATAATGCTAGAGCTTTAAACAGATCAGTTCAGATCAGGTTAATCAAGTTACCTGAACTGAAAGGATCAGGTCAGGTTAAACAAAAATCTGACCTGATTTAAATTTTCATTTAACCTG
>CAJVPQ010000229.1:0-33479 GCA_910591825.1 Funneliformis caledonium
TTTTTGGGCATATTAAAGAATGTTTAAAGAAAAAATTGCGCGAAAAGGAGGAAAAAAGAGATGATGATGATCATTTCGATAATCAAATTTCAATAAATATTTTCTAAGTTGCGCAAATCTCATATAATTACTGCAGATCTGCAATTCACGGGGTGGTTTAATACTTTTGGGTAGGAAGTGTATCTTCTTTTTTTCCATTTTCTGAAGACTTAGAAATTTTTTCATATTTGTCTATTTTTGAAAAGTTTTATTATGTCTAATCCAGCTTCTTAGGTATATGTGTGTTAATTTTATATAAATTTCATATAGTTAAATGAGATATATCAATTGACTTATTCTAAAATTGCACAGATATGTCATATGTAAAATCTTTCTGTTATTTCTATTAGTATCACATAGTTTAGAATTAGGTTAGAGTTAGAGTAAATTAGGTAAAGGATATAAATATAATGATATATAAGAAGTATCATCTTGCATTGAATAAATTTACTATTAATTTTTAATTAAAACTAAGGAACGGTAACTATTCTAATCTGAAGCATAATAAAAATTAATAATTTATTCAATTTTATAATGTTTAATTTTGTGTAATACATATAATTAGCAACATAAAATTTTATTAGTTGATAAATATGCAAAACAGAATGATATTACATTACTTTGACATAAAAATTAATTGTTCTTATACTTCAGACAATTAAATATATTTTTTGTTCAAAGTATAAAGATAATCTATTTCTATATCAAAGCAATGTCATTTTGTCCTACATATTGATCAACTAATAAATTCTACATTGCTGATCATGTGTGTTTCACAAAAATTAAACATTAAAAAATAAATTATTGATTTTATTATAAGTCCTGTTATGCTTCAGACTAGAATGGTTACTGTTCCTTAGTTATAATTATTTAATTTAATAATAATAATTAAAATTTAAATATAACTTATTTATTTAATATATTATATATATACTTATTATATTTATTATATCAATTCTATTAAAATATTAGAAATATTATATTTGTAAATTTTATATCATATATATTACATTATATTAATTTATTATAATAAGTATAAATATTATAAATTAATTTTAAATTTTAAAATTAAATATATAATTAATAATAATTTTAATATTAATATATAAAACAAAAAAATTTTAAAAAATTTTTTTTTTATTATTAAGTATCTATATAATAAAATAAAATTTATATATTTAATTATTATATTATATAAATATTAATAATTATAATTATTTTAAAAATAAAAATACTTTTTAAACTACAGAAGGTAGATAAAAATATCTATATACCCTTTATAAAACATGAATTAATGTTAGTAAAATTATATGATTACAATAATAAATCACGTTTACATGATATTTAAGTATTTATTTATATCATAAAAATAAAAGAATAACAATTTGTTTTTTCTTTAAAAATCTAAAAAAAGGTAAAAACTAAAGAATTAACTGCAATATCTTTTCAAGTGAAAATAATCTTTATATATTATTTTAGCCAACTTAAAGTACTGATTTCAATCTAATTGAGGTTGAAGTCAAGAAAAACATCTGAGCTTATAAAAACCTTTATCTAATCTTGCTGATCTTAACTGATATATTAAAAAAGCATAGCAAGAAATTTTGAAGCATATTATCAAAATCCTAGATGATAGTAAGTATATTACAAATGGTGATTAATTAAGTACTAGTTACTTAGTACAAAATGTAGATATTAATTAGCTTTAAATAAAATATTAATTGATTTTTATTATTAATGCAAAAAAATTTTAAGTTTTATATTGAGTGAAAAAGTGTACGAATATTTTTATTCATTCTCTGTATTTTAATTAAATAAGTGAAATTATAATATTATAACTAATAATTGTAGAAATTAAAATATAATTTGTTAAAATCATCATGATAATTGTATTAAATAGTAGTAAACTTTATATTTTTAGGATTAATAAATAATTAGTTATTTTAAAATATTTTTAAATTAATATTTGCTAATAATATTTATTTATTAATGTTAAAGATTGAATTAATACTAGAAAAGGGTAACCATTCTAGTTCAAAACATACAAGACTTATAATAAAAATTTAATTTATATTCAATTTTTTGTTGTATTTGATTTTTTAATGTTTAATTTTGTGAAATAAATACATATAATTAGTAATGTAGAATTTTATTAGATGATCAATATGCAGAACATCTTTGTGAATAATTATTTAATATAGATTATTATAATGATTTTAATATACTATTTTTCATTTTTAAAATTAATTATAAAGTAATTAATATTTTAATTACTTTGCACATTAAAACATAAATTTTTACTAAAAAATATAATTTAAAAATTTTATTAATTTTATTATATAAAAATATAAAAAATATTTTATTATTTTATGAATATAAAAAGATAAAAAATAATATGTTTAAATTATGTTAATTTCAAAATTTAGCATTAATAGAATGAATTGATATTAGAAGTAATGGTTTAGAAATATTTTAAAATAACTAGTTATCTATCATTCCTTGAAATTTGAATTTATTGCTATTTAATGCTGATTGTAATATTTTATTATCTTTAATTAAATTAAACATTTATTACATTTATTAAGAAAGCAAAATTTATAATGCATTTCTATATAAATGTCAAAGTAATTATATTATTTTTAATAAATAAATTTTTACACTAATATTTCCAATTTATTGGTCCGGCTTAACAACGGTTAGTAATATGAATTTAATCTTTCGCTTTACAACTTTAGACATTATCAAGAAAGAATTGTCAATGACTGCTATTTCTCTTCTTATTGATTTATTATTTTGAAACATAACGATAAGGTATTATGTTTGACAAATTCGAAAAAAAAATTTTTTTTTTTATATTTAAAGCGGGTGACAAGCATTTTCACCATAAAAAATCTATCCTTTTTTAGTGAATTGCAAACTTTATAAAGCAAATTCGTCAATTTGTCCGAACTCAATGCTTAGGCTACCCACTATTGAGAAACATATACCGATGCATTGGTCCGGACCCGATTTATAATCTTCAACAATTCGTTGTTATTTAATTATGACGACGCTTCTCCACACAGGATTATTTATTGAAATTTATCTTCAATTTTGATTTCAAATCAAACAAGTATATGGATTCTTCAACGTTTGAACTTTATCATAATCTTTTTCACATGTTTAACAAGCCGTTTGCTCAGAAAAACGTAAGTTTTTCGATCGCTGATTGGCTAAGATTGTTCTCAAATTTACTTTACCATGGGCAGAAAGTTTGTTATATCACTATTAGTTGCCGACTTCGAAATGACGCCCAAATGACGCTCCAACAAGTGTTATATAATATTCTGACTTTTTGGAAATTTTTTTTTCACCGCAAAAAAAAAAATCATTTACCTTTGTAAAATAATATATCATAGTTTTGATATCACTAAGAAAGTTCAGGGACAAACTCCACCGTATTATATATAAACTCAAAAATATGAAAAAATATCTTAAAAAAATAAAATTAAAAGATCCCATTAAGAAATTTCACAGAGAGCGAAAAAAAAAAAACTCTCAAAAAAATAAAAATAAGAAATCTCAAGAAAGATCTCTCATGTTATCTTCAGAAGAAAAAAAAAATGATGTATCATCGCCATTGGACAATTTCAACGATCCTTCTCGCTCGAATCAAAGGGATGAGTCACATGACAGAACCTCGAATTCCGCTGAACACGGCGTTGCTCAATCCGAAAAACAAAATCATCTTCAAAGTCAACCTTCAGATCATCAAGACAATGATGTAACGCAAGATCAAACATCAGAGAAGCTCCAGAAAATCCAAGAGTCGCCCGAAAACGGTGTAACTCGAGATCAAGCACCAGAAAATCAAGTACAACCATCAGAGATACCCCAGATCATCCAAGAGTCGCCCGAAAACGATGTAACCCAAGATCGACCATCAGAAAACGGTGCAACTCAAGTTCAACCATCAGAGAAACCCCAGAAAATCCAAGAGTCGCCCGAAAACGGTGCAACCCAAGATCGACCATCAGAAAACGGTGCAATTCAAGTTCAACCATCAGAAAAGTTCCACAAATCCCAAGGTTTGTCGCCCGAAAATGAATCTATTCGAGCATCAGAGATACTCCAAAAAATCCAAGAGTCGCCTGAAAACGGTGCAACTCAAGATCAACCATCCGAAAACGGTGCAACTCAAGATCAACCATCAGAAAACGCTGCAATTCAAGTTCAACCATCAGAAAAGTTCCAAGCTTTATCGCCCGAAAATGAATCTACTCGAGCATCAGAGATACTCCAGAAAATCCAAGAGTCGCCCGAAAACGGTGCAACTCTAGATCAACCATCAGAAAACGGTGCAAATCAAGTTCAACCATCAAAGATACCCCAGAAAATCCAAGAGCCGCCCGAAAACGGTGTAACTCAAGATCAGCCATCAGAAAACGGTGCAACTCAAGTTCAAGCATCAGAGAAACCCCAGAAAATCCAAGAGTCGCCCGAAAACGGTGTAACTCAAGCATCAGAGATACCCCAGAAAATCCAAGAGTCGCCCGAAAACGGTGTAACACAAGATCAACCATCAGAAAACGATACAACTCAAGTTCAAGCATCAGAGATTCTCCAAAAAATCCAAGAGTCGCCTGAAAACGGTGCTACTCAAGATCAACCATCAGAAAAGTTCCACAAATTCCAAGATTTGTCGCCCGAAAATGAATCAACACAAGCATCAGAGAAACTCCACAAATTCCAAGAGTCCGATGTTACTCAAGATCAAGAATTAGAGAAGCTACATAATTATGATTTCAGCGATGATCAATCAGAAACGATCGAATTTTCATCGTCCAGCACAGAATCGACCGATTCAACGATCAATTCTCGTGACGTAAAATTCGTTGATAAGTACTGGGATGATCTCAACCCTTCTGAAGTCAAGTTTAAAGAAACAGGCGGATGGGCGACTGAAGGTAAGTTAACTAATCATTTGTCGATTTAAATTGTTTTTCATTTGTAAAATTAATTTTCGCCTGTCATGCGAATGCAAACTAGGATTGAGCGATAATGATCAGAGCTTCGATTTTCAAAAAGAACAACTTCTTTTCGGTGGAAAACTCAAGCACGAATTTCCAGAAAACGAAAATCAAAGGTCAATCGTAAAAACTTTACGAGATCATGAATTACCCGATAAATATTTCGTCGATGGTATTTACGTGGGACCACTCGAAGAACTTCCGCCTTACGGAAAGCTTTGCTACCTGTCCGGATACTATACTGAACAAGTGGTGAACCACATCACTAACGCGATTAGCATCATCGATTACACTACTGGAATCCCAGTCGGGAGATGGTTCCATAGATCCTTCTCACTAACAAGCTGGATGGGACTTGAGGGTCGTGATGTTTGCGATCAAAGTGTAATCGAGTAGTTGAAGATATATTTTTTATTTTTATTTTTGTTACGAACTTTATTTTATTTTAGTTTGTAAAAAGTTAATGTTTAATTTTTTTTTCCTTTTATAATAATTAATTTTCTCGAATGTATGAAATCAAAATGAATCAAAATTTTTTGTTCAAAATTTTCTAAATTCCAAATTTGAAATAATTGTTATTATTATAAAACCAACTTTAATGATGAAATAATAAATGATGCACTCTAAAATGTTTTCTCTTTTTATAAGCAGACGTGGGATTATAATCATAAATACATTGATAAAAATAAGCTTTATAAAATTACAGGTATCAGTCAAAGGTATTGTCTAAGAGTCTCTCAACATTTCATAACAAAAACGTGCTATATTTTTTCTCGTAAATTATTTAAGATTTTAAAATGTCTATAAAATAAATTATAATAAAATGATATTTCACTTAAATGATTCAACACCGATTATATATAGAATGGAAGTGAATGTAATTACTATATTACAAAAGCTCATCTAACGTATCATCCGAAGGTTGAATTCGCGTCAACAACTTCCTTGATGAATCACTTAGACTACCGTTAAGAAATGCTATAGTCCATATAATAAATAAATATTTATAAAAGTGATAAATTGATATTAAATAACGTTCTCCCCGTACCAGGTTCAAATTATCCAAAGCTTCGTTTGTCACTCACGACTCATCATATTGTCGTATCATGTGATTGTGAATACTATAAAATGAACGTCAATTGGGAATAGACATTTTATAAAGACGAAGATGATTATAAACGAATGCGTACCTTCTCTTTACAATGATAATGTACAACAACACCGTTGGGAAAAACAGCAAAAACACTAAAAAAAAAAAAATTGTGAGCGATATCACAGGATTAACAAAAAATTAATGAGCAAACACCAACCTGTGTCCAATACGACGTGTACATTGTGGACACATCTTATCCTCATCAATTTTAACCCTCCGAGATCGATAAAACATCAATTGTTCTTCAACCTAATTTTTTGTATTCTTATTATAAGAATTTTTGCGTAATAGTTATGAACACAAAGAAATCATACCTGACGCTTATCAGCCAACAATAAATTCTTAACGATCTTATTCGTATTCCTATTCTTATTATTTTCCCTAATATATCTTTCGACAAATTGAGATAATTCCGATACTTTTGTTGTGTGCGGAAGCATGTTCAAAGCCTAAGAAGAGGATACCACAAGGGTAATTAGAATCATGAAAAAATAAAGAACGATATATAGAAAAGGATTTGTATACTTACATCGGAAGCATTAACATATGAACCGTGCCGCGATAATAACCGTATAGCTGGGTCTAGCATTATTTTTTCACCATTACTTGGTCGTAGATATATTTTCAATAATGATATGAATACATTTTTTGTAGGATCGTCAGTTTCAATGTAATTCTTGATACAATATCTGCGTTTTTTTAAACATTTTTTAAAACAATATAGATTAGAAATTACTGAAAGATCGTAAGTTTATAAAATATAAAATTCATGTATATCGTACTTCTCTGCCAATTTCTCACTCTTTAACTTGTGTACATAAATGTTTAAAGCTTGATCATGTTGGCCAATACGACTCAGAAGGATTGCGCGGGCTTCATAAAAATCTAAGTGTATGATGATTATTGACCTTAGTTTGAATTCTTTTCAAAAAATATGACGATAAATATTTATGAAAAAGTATACCATCTAAAGGTAATCGTCCTAGTATCTTTTCTGCTTTATAAAAATTTGAATCATCCAAAAATTTTAACAAACTATTATTCGTATCTTCAATCTCCTTCACTAAAGAACCTAGAATCAACGTTAACTTATGTAAATTATTAAAAAGAAACAAAACGCACACTCTTTTTTTATAATTACCTATGATCTCTTCTGAATTCGATTTTTGCTTTTGCGATTCTAAATTTTGAATCTTGGCCAGATAAATGAAAACCAATTTATTATGATAATCTGGAGTTCGATCTTTAAGTTCATATATGATATGTTCCAAATATTTTATACACAAATCATACGAAATATCTTCGAGATAATTCAATACTTTATCTCTTGGAAGATTCTCGACCTCCGGATGATCATCAATAAAAATCTATGGATAATTTAATAATGAGTATTGCCTTTTTTTTTTTAAAAAAAAAAAAAAGAATAAAAAGAGAGGGGGAAAAAAAACTCACATCCATCCCTTCATCAGGATTGGTTTGTAATACCCATGTCGCGAATTCTATCAATAAATCGAAATTTTCTGATCCAAGTCGTTGAAGGTAGTATATAGTATGAAAGGTGCCAGTCATAGGACCTTCTGAAGATTGTCCAAGGCTAAAAAAAGAATAAAAAAAAAGTATTTGCATAAGCAACATTATAATATAATTAAGAATATATTAACTCCATATACCGTAACTAACTTCTTTAAAAGTTCCAGTGATTTTCGATGTAAGCCCTTTCCATGATACAAGTCTTTTAATTCTCTGAATTTCTAATAATTTAGATATTAAAAATATTATTTACTAGTATACGTATATATAAATTAGAAATAACGTTTTTAATATAGAAACATAATTTCTTATTTATATACCTTACGTTCTAATAACAGACCTTCTACTTCCTCGACATTACAATAATTATTTACACGAAGAAGTGGACCAACCAACGCATCATTGATGACCATATAAGATTTTAAAAGAGTTGTGTCTACCAATTCTGCCAGTTTCAAAAAGTGATCCAAATCACCATTTACTAAATTAGTTTGAAATGATTGGGAGCCTTGGTTATAATTAAGAACTTTAAATAATTTTTGACGACGATCTGTCAAATATTTTATTAATGTTTGAACCGCTTCTTCCAAAAGTTTTCCCTCTGATATTTAAAGCAAATAAAAATTAATATACACCCGAATTACAGAAAAGCAATGATTTCTTTAAACATTTACCAAGAACTTCCGAATTTTCAGCTTCTATTTCATTTTCTAGAACCTCTTTTTCTTGATCGTCGTTATTTTCAACGAAAGGACCTTGCTCACTATCGTTAAGTTTTATTTCATCTGAAGATTTTATAATTTTTGGACGCTGTATAGGCTTATGAAGAGCTCCTGATATTGATGGGGGATATAATGCAACGACCTCTGCGGGATCTGCATTTAAATCTTGAAAAATTGTAATTGCTCTATCAAATTCATTCTGACGGAAAAGATAATGCGCGCGAAGTCCAAGTATTTCTCGAAGTTTTGCATCCTATAAACGATAAATATCATGAGTCTGAGTTAGCATACATTATTGTTATATACATTATTTATTACCTTGTCATCAATCAAAGTTTGTCTAGTTAAACTTAAAGCTTCCTCGAATTCATTTTGTTCAACCAATTGATCAATCTATGAAAGAGTAAAAATATAAAATAAACATAATTAATATCAATTTATGAATATAATCCAATTCGACTCTATCCTTGGTACCTGTCTTTCGAAGCTTAACGGAATGAATCTCCAAGCATTACCATGACTGGCAACATATAAATATTTGCCTTGGTTAATGAGTCGTGCTTGAGGGAGTTCGTCAGTTTGGACCAAAGTCTGAGTTACAATATTCCTGACTTCCACGTTCTTCGGTAATATCGCAATAAGATACGGATGAGAATATCCTTGAATTATAAGGAGAATGAGTGCATAGGTTACCCTAATGACGGGTATAATTTAATTCGCACCTATTTCTTCTGGCGTTCCTGACCAGTCAATTTCTGCCTTTCGAGTAGGTTTTCCATCAAGCCCAACAATAATACTCTCATCTATTTTAAAAATATTCATAGTCAAATTAGATTTGAAAATTTTTTTACAGTTTATAAACATGCCCTTTCATCAAGAAACTTTGGTGTTCACAAAAGTACAAATATGAGTTAAAAAGTGAACACTTAAAAGTAATTCGATTAAAGGTTTTTCGAATTCATTGTATTAAAAACAATGATACCTACTATCTTTAACCAACAGAATTTCATTATTAGGTAACCTCGTCAATAACGGTTTGTTGACCTTAGAACCAATTGACATTCCCATATAACTAAATGAGGTGGCTCCTGGTGCACTACTCGAGGTCATTATTTCGGTTTTCTCACCAGAATCGACATTTATCAAATTATATTCGTTCGTCAACCCAAGACAAACTTTATCGTCACTAACCCAAACCATTGTTTTAATCCTATCATGAATTGAATGTTCCTGAAGAAGGATGACAATTAACCGAGAGAATGAAGATATCAATCATCAATGAGGAAAAGAAAAGGGTAAAATCGTCTCCACGTACCTTTGTATCAGTGAATTCTGTATCCCGCCAGGTAAAGACAAATAACTTTTTTTTTACACCGACTGCTAGACGTGTTATTGGAATCCCATTGCTACTTTCATCCTCGCTAGTTTCAACATGGGAAATAGCAAATATATTTGCGCCTCTTATATTGGATAATTGCCTTTTTAATTCAAAGGTGTTTAAATCATAGATATTTATATATCCATCTTGGAATGATTAAAACATAAACGGGGTATCATAATGAGATAAAGTCATAATTTCGATCTAATTTGGTACGATTAATGAATAAGTTATTGAACACTATTGGTGATAAATACCAGAAAGTGATATTAATATGTCAAGCTCCTTAATGATATCCAACTGTTCGATGGGTTTTTTGGAAAAATTCTTAAAGGTTTCCTTTAAGTCTACTTTCAAACCCTCATCCCCTATTTTCATGGGGAAAAATTTATCAAATGATTAAATATTCTCGAGCTTTTATAGTTCTCATGGTTAACCAAATGATAATAACATACCAAAAGGTTCTTTTACTTCGTAAACGTACAAGGCACCCGTGGAAGTTCCTATAAATAATTTCTGACCTGGTTTTTTTTTGCAATTAGTATTTTGTTTTTAAAAAAGCTTTCAACGATATAAAGAATCATTAAACGAACCATGAGCGAAAATCGATTCTATTTTATATGGTACTTTATCTAACGCTAATGAAACATTGAAAGCATCGTACATTTTTGACAGCGTATGATCTTAAACTAGATTGGACAAGTTAGAACCAAATAAAGAAAAAAAAAAGTATTTCGAGTAATTAACGGTTTTTTTTTTTTAACGGGTTTCTAACCATGCAAAATGTCAATCTATTTTAATAGATAAAATGATCCAAAGTAATCTGATCTGATCAACTATTATTATACTTAATGATTAGGTTCTGGAGATCCGCTTTGTCTTAGATCAGTTAAATTAATTTAAAGTACAAATAATACGCCACACGTCATGCAAAAGGAGCATTGCATTATTTATCATATTTTCAAACTTAATTAGTATTAAACCAAGGTGAACTATATTAGCAATCTACATCTGATTAAATTTATTTTACTGATATGATAGAGAAAAATAACAAATGATAATGATCATGAAAATAATTTATATTTTCATCTATGATTATTTAAATTTCTATTGAGAATTCCTAAAATTTTATTATTATTAAAAGACATTAAGGTAAATATTAATAAAATAAAAACTAATATACCAATAATTATTTTGTAATACAAAGTTACACATTATATAACAGAGTAATAAATATTTGCCATTTCCCTTACTGCCTGGTTCAGTCTGAATTATTACTACTAGAAGAGCTATTCTTTTCATTATCGGCCTCTTCACCCTCATCATCATCACCCTCATCACCTTGTCCAATCTCAAACTTCTTTTTACTAGATTTACCATGCGAAAAAGCAAACGGTGTTGCCAAATCGCCTTCTTCAAGTCTGTAATATAGATTATAATAATTAACAAATTATATTAAACATCATGATTAGATGAAATTACTTACTTCCGAAATTCATAATGTCCTTCTCCATCAAAGCGAAGAAGCCACTCATGATACTTAACTAACGAATATATATGTAAAACAAATGGAATAGATTAGCGTTGTTTCTCAACAAAAAAAAAATTCATACGAAAACTTTGTTCATATTTACACTATAATCATCATCAAGGCATAATATAAAAATATTTAAAAAAAAAGTTAATTGGTGATTAGTCTTGTAACAAATTTAACAAGAATAATCGAAAAATTTTAATTACCAATGAATGCCTATGAGATACAGTAAATAATGTAATTCCTAAAGTTTGAGCATGAGTATACATAATACCCTCAACATCGACACTAACTGCACTAGTACATTCGTCCAAAATAGCCTGTTCGAATTTATAACGTAAAATTAATGTTTCGATCAAAAAGAGGTAACAAACGACAAAGCAAAGTTTCTTACAAATTGAGGACGGTGATAAAAGAGTCTAGCCATAGCTACTCTCTGTAATCGAATATAAAAAATTAAATAAAATTTTAAAATGTTCAAATTTTTAAAATATTTAGTACCTGTTTTTCGCCACCCGACAAAACATCAGCCCAATCTTGCACTGCATCCCACCCTCCATCTCGAACAATTAAATATTCCAAGTGTACGACTTTAAGCAATTCCAATAATTTATCATCGTTAAATCCCTTGGAACGTGCTTGATTTTTTGTGTCCGGATAAATAATCTATTTAACAATTATTAGGTTAGAAAGTATAATTTAACGATTGGCAATCATATTAAATCATTTCATACTTGATCACGGAATGTGCCAAGTGCCAAGTATGGTTTTTGAGGTACGTAAAACAATGCAGATGCTGGTGGTTTGGTAACAGTACCATCTATAAAATTATAATATTTAAGATAGTTAATATATTTTAAAATGTTTAAATATTTGACATAAATTTTAAGTATCTTACCAAAAAGTGGCCAGAGATCACCGAGGATACGGAAAAGAGAACTTTTCCCCTACATTGTACATAACAACATGTTAATAATACTCTCAATTACATATACCGACTTTAAATCTACATACACATCCATTAGGTCCGGAAATGAGACAGTTCATTCCTTTTTCAACTTTGAAAGATAACTCTTTCACCTAACATGTAATTAACAGATAAGTTAAGCAAATGATTAATTGCAATGGATATATAAAAACAAAAAATGAAACTTACCAAAACGTCTTTATTTGGTGTAACAATTGGAACTTTATCAAAAATAATAACACCATCTTCTGTTATAATTTTACCCTTGAGGTCGTTTGGTGTCACCGCTGTGATTGCAGAGAAACTAAGTCAGTAAATTATCGGATACATGAAGACAATCATTAAAAGTTTAAATGACCTATTACATTGGCTAATATTAGCTTCATTTGAATCCTTGCTTATCATCGTACGTTCGTACCGACCTTTATTGACGTCCTCGAGGACATCAAAAAGTTCTGCGACACGTGACTGTGAAGTAGTAATACAGATTCATCAATGACATGATAATTAATAAACAATTCTTCAAAAAGAGAACGATCAACATGTATATATTAAAAGAGAACACACAGTGTATCCTGCAAATCTAGTCAAATCACGTCCAGCAAGAATTAATCTGCCAACAGCTTGTGATAAATTTACAAGGTAACCAGCTGTAATAATTTTTTTATATATATCAATATATATTATCGTTAAATTATTATGCTAATACGAGGAATGAAGGTCTCTTACAATTTCTTGAATAATCTTCCATAATCTTTGTTGGATCGGCGTCAAGTTTGCCCATGAATTCCGTAGCTTTTAAAGGTAAAAGGAACATTTAAATTAATCATAACGTTAAACCTAAAGAACATATTTCTTACCATATTTTGGATCAAATACGGGACGTGCCAACAGACTGTAAAGAAGTGATAATTTAACAATATTGTATATATATATACGATTTGGAAATATGAAGTTCGCAACTTACTAATACGCAGTCATGGTTGCACAATATTTAACCAATACTGAATCGAAAATTCCATTAGCGAATCGGAGTCGATATATTTTTTTAACATGTCGTACTATCTTATCAAAGCTTCCATTTACAACAGTTTTCTCTCGTTCACCACCACCATAAAAGGCAATTTCTTCAGAATGAGTAATGATTCGTGACTAGAAAATTAAATAGGTAGTCAATATCATATGATATTATTAAAAATTTTCAAAAAGAATGATCTTTACGTGTGTGAACCTAAAATCACCCTCAAGCTTTTGCTCTATGGCAGTGACTGTTTTAGTAATAAAAGTTAGCCATAAAAATTTCTTTTTAAAAATAAAAATAAAAAATTTGTATTTTTCTCACATTTTCCAAAAGGCGGTGAAATCGCACGTAAAAGAGCACCGGATACCATGAAGTACGCGATCATGAAAATAGGAGCTAAATGATGATGGTACAAATAAAATGAATTACAATAATCAAATGAATGTAGCATATATGATTGAATGAATTACCTTCTCGGCCACTGTAAAACATTAGATATTTCGAAATCATATTAATGGAATGTATATTCAAGAAAAAGGATTAAACATGATTGAAATTCATACATGGCTTCACCCAGCTTATACGCAAACAAGACCATATCTACTATGGGTTTGGCAATATCTGAATATAAATGACTCAGGTTTTCCGCGAATTTATCAATATCCTAATTTAAAAAATTAATTATGTAAGACAATTATTCTTTTTTAATACATTAAAATTAGAAGAGACGAATTTATACCTGCGTTAGCAATTGATCTGCATTCTGAATCCGGTTATCGATATTCGATATTTTATAAAAGGTAATGTCTTTTAAATATTGTTCATTGGCATACTTTAACGATAAGAAAAAAGTTATTTAATAATATTCAATTATAAAGTCAATTAAAAGTTTAAAGAACAGATGAGTTTACCCTTGTAAGTCTGGTTCGGAACGCTAAAGCCAATGCGCTTATCGTAAGTTTCAATGAATTGTTAATTACGCTCATTGGCCACTATTATAATTAATATAAACCAATTATTTATCAACGCGTCAATAAATAATTAATTAACTAAATATCAAAATAAAATAGTCACCATCATAAATCCAAATTCGACAACAGCCCGAGCAATAAAAGTTTTCCGATCACGAGATACGATCGCCTTAACAACGTGTCTATGAAATTTTGTAATTTAGAATTTAGAATAAAATAATATTAATGTTACTATAAGATAACAACTAACTATCGATCAACGCACCCGTTAAATCCAGAAAACCTATTAAATGTAACATCAAATAAATAAATAGTATTTAATTATAATTAGAAATAAAATAGATAATACCATAATTCAAGTGAAAAGGGTTTCGGAAGAGAATATAAATGAATTCCTCTTTTATTGAACCAGGAAATTCTACACGCTCCTTTCTATTGATAAATGGTTACATTCATCAATAATCTTACCATATATCAAGCCACGTGCGAGCTATTAACACCATCGCCAAAGTTACAAGCAAAGTTGCTTCCTTACTAGCAATTCCTAATAATGATTGTTTTGATTAAAACAATTTACACGTAAAAAAACGAAAATCATTTTTTTTTTTTTTAAAAAAAAAAACAAAGGCTTACCAGGTATACAAATGGGCAATAGTTTTTTTATTTGCGTTAAAAAACGCGAATCTACACCAATTCTCTTCTGCCTTCGATTTTTGGTTTCTTGAGCGTTTGCAGCATGTGAAACTTGTTTCTTTCTTTCTTGTTCGACATACTGCTTGATTAAATATACAGCAAAAACACCACCAACGAGTAAAACTGAACGTTTCTTTGATGAATTTAGTGTTTTGGAGGAAATTTCGGTTGGCAAAGACATAACCTGTCCCATTATGGATTATCTATTAGCAGCAATTTGCAACGACCATATCGTTTAAAACTCGAGTTTTTTTTTTTATCAAAAATTTTTTTAGATGTGAAACGCAGAATTACGTCAGCTGCATCCTAAAAAGGGTCTAAAGAGGTAAAGATTTCCTTATTAAATAATTTTTTGTGAAAAAATATTACTAATAACAAAGATGACGCAGTCGTAAAAATTATTTAAAATTAATTTTTATTGTTAATATTATTATTTATATTAATAGTTAATCTATAATCATTAAATCATTGCATTCGAAAATAACTGGCATTCTCATCCATTTCAATAGCAAACCACCTTTGAAACAGTGTTCGCAAATCAATCATATCATTGCCTTCGTCAACGATGATGCCGCTATCTGCAAGTAATCCCGGCTCAAAATTCAAATCTAAATTTACAAATTTGAATACTACAGAAGAATGTTCACCATCCAGTATTACCATGTCAAACCTAAAAGAATACATATGAATGAATAAACATCAGTTTTTTAATAACTATTCTTGTAATATCATTAAGGGTATATTACCTAGTAATATATTGTCCTATGTTTACGGTCACTTCTAACATTGGAAATCCGGTCAGCAAATCTTTCTCGACTGAATAACTGATGTCGTCTATATAGTTTTTCCAAATTTCGATTTTTGTTGGATCATGACCATCTTTTTTTAAGCCAATTAATATTTTATTTTTTTCGAGAGTTACGTAACAATCAGGTTCTGAAAAAAATGCTAATCCAGGTCCAAATGTAATTGAAGTTATTGCGAGTTCCATGGGAAATATCGATGGATTTTGAGATGGTGTTAGGTTGGACTTAGAAATAAGATTATCAGGAACTGGCTCAGGTTCTATAAATATAAAATATAAAAGTATAAAAATTTTATTATATCTTTATATTTTTGATTTCACAAAATATTATATTTATATAAACAATATTTGCCTGACGTTTGTGCTCGGTTTATGCCTAAATTGTAACGAATCAAGATAAATTTCGGATATAATTTAAAGGGAATGGTAAATGATATTATAGAACGCACCTTTCTTTGATGAAGTTGAAGCTCTTCGACCACGCTTAGATGTTCCGGCGATAGAACCACCACGTGATACACGTGATTTCTCAGCACGACCTTGACCATCATCATCATCTGTAAGTGGCCGGCCAGGAATTTTTGCAGCCGAAGGATTAGGAGCATCTTCGCCAATAGATATTGATGGGTTTCTTGAATTGGAAGGTTGAGCGACTGGCGTAGAATCATTCTGCTCAGTGGGCTCATTATCATCATTTGGGCTTTCTTCAACCATAATTTTTCCTTGTTTCCATTTTACACCACATGCATTACACAGAGTTCCTGAACAAAGTTTTGTTCAAATTTAACATATCAAAGCATTAAAGGCAATAAGATCATTAGTAACTTTACCTGGTCCTTTGGGTCCTCTTCTCCACATTGGAGTGTATCTAACACCGCAGTACATACAATTCTTTTTTTCAGTGATATGCTCTACGTTACCAGCTGAATCGGTAACGAGTCTAGATTTTTTTGTCGTATATTTCCTCCGATTATCTAAATAAAATTGAAGTATGAATAATCAATTATATATTTAATGAATTCTTAAAGGATGCTTGTGAAAAGAAATAAATAAATTCATACTCTCATTTTTAGAAGAGTTCTTTGTTTTCCTAACTTTTTTTGTAGATGTCTAAAATGACATATATATATTTATTTATTCCATAATTTTTTTCAATTATATAAATTTGACATTTTATTTTTTCTTAGCGTTATAATTACACAATTGTCACTTACAGGTACTGTCTTTTTTGTCGTTTTACGTTTTCCTCTTTTCCCTTTACCAAATTGTAAATCGAATTCCGTATCTGAATCATCGTTTTTAATATCAATATCAATTTCCTCTTCGTCCATTTCATTGGTAGAAACCGCTGTCACCCAAGTTCTTTGATATTTCTAAATAAAAGGTCGAATATTAAAATTTAAATATTATAAAAATTTATACATTCTTATGACTCACCTTTACTTTTTCCTTATAAAAGTCTCTAGGAACGCGCATTTGTAAATAACGTTCTTTACATTTACGCTTAAGCTTAAAATGATAACCAATCGCGTCCTTTAGATTATTCTGTACAAGACGTAATGTAATTCAAAAAAAAATAATGTATTCGAACCTTTTCATCCATTAAACGTTCAACCGTATCTTCGTCGTTTACGGTTCTACATAACGCATTCCATATCTCTTCGGTTACTGATTTTATACTAATCTCCCATTCTTCAGTAGATTTCTTCGGGTCATCCTCATCGGGAGGTGAAACATAACTTGCAATTACCTATTATTATATTTTAAAAATATAATCGACAAAAAAAAAAAAGATTCTTTTACGATAAAACTGTTTTCTTCTTTACCTCATAAACTTTAGGACAATGTAATAATCCCATATCATCTTCTGGATTACGTTCAATAATAGCATCTTTGGGAAATAAAAATCTAGTTTTCCGATCATCCTTAAACGTTAAAATTACTTCACATCTTACTGCATGCTCATATGCGGTAGACGCAGGAATTTCTACAGGTTGATTCCACATTTTAAATTTGTTAAGCGACGCATAATGAGCAGATTCTGTGGCCACCAACATTCTTTGTTGTGGTAACGAATTAACCGGTTGTTTTTGCTGTGGAGATGGTTCGATTACTACATGATTCTCTGTAGAGAGACCGAGTTGCTTCAATTTTTGTGATATTGACAACGTTTGGATTTGTTCGGGAGATGGGGTTGATTGAACATCCTGATCCTGCTCAGTTGGTGAATCTGATTGTATCGTTTGACAATCCGATTGTGCTATCTGGATTTCTTCATTTGGAGGAGATGATGCTTGAACTGAGACCTCGGAAGGTAATGAAGTTGTTGGGATCGAAAGATCTTTTGGTGAGAGATCCTTCACCGAGAGATCTTTCTCCGGAGTTTGATCTTGTGAAAATAATTGACCTGATTGATATTGAGGTGATTGCACAGTCTTTGATAAAATTGAGGAAACATTAGGACGTTGTTGAGGTAACGGAGCATTAAGAGTCGAATTCACTTGAGATGAAGTATTAGACTGTGATGCCAATAGGTAACTTAAATGATTGATTAACGCATTTTTTTGCTCTTGCGATAAGTTTGGCGCTGTTTCAGGTTGTGACAATTGTTTTTGTATGGCGAGTATCTGTGAAGGATTGTAGGTTTGAAGTAATGTCTGCATAACGTTGGTTAATTGAGGCGAGAATTTAACAGAATTATTTGAGGGTGAAGGAGCTGTATTAATTTTAGGTTGTTGAGAAGATAAACGAGGTATAGGCATTCGCTGTTGAACTTGAGGATTAGTTGATACTTGTGTTAATTGGGATACCTGCGATACCTGCGGTTGTGGTTGTGGACGGGGTTGTATCGCAGGTTGCTTGTAAATACGAGAAGATGAAGTTTGTAAACTTGCAGTTGTAATGGGAGAGGGAGTTAAAGGTCGAATTACGGGATATGAAGTCTGACCAAATGTTGGTTGTACTTGTGCTTGATGTACAGTTGTAAATGCTAGTTGTTGAGACTGTTGAAAAAGTTGTTGATTCTGCTGCAGAGTTTGTGGTAGAGCTTGTTGAGAAAATAAATGTGACGCATCATGTATTTGATTTTGATCATCTAGGAGAACTTGCTGACTCACAAATAAAAGTTCATGAACCTGAGTATCTAAATACAAGAATGGACCTATCGATAAAGTGCAAGTTCCAAGAAATCCTGTGTATGGAATCGGGAGAGAATTATCAGGTAAGTCAGGATGAAAAAAGATTTGATTTTGAATGGAATATTTTGTAAAGGAAGAATTTAAGTTATTTTCGCGAGATAATCGTAAGGCAGGAAATAATATTCCACTATTATTTTAAAACATTCAAATTTTATTAAATATTGAATAATCTTTTGGCAGGAAAAAAAAAAAAGGAAAAAAAGAAAAGAAATTTCAAGTAGATCTATTATTATTACCTCTCTCTAACGCTGAGAAAACCATTTTGTTCATCTATTTCATCATCAGGTTTGTTTGTTGTCACCGGGAATTCGCCCATGTGTTTTTTTTTGACACTCATTTTAACTTAGATCGTTGCGCGAATTCAACCGATCTTTCGAATTTAAAAAGGGTAAGGTCGAAATCGTCGATCGTGAAAAAAAAAAAAAATGTCTCCAGGAAATGATAAAAAGTGTGAAAATTTTAATACCAGGCAGGTGACCAGTTTGACAAAAATATCTTTACCAAATATGTAAAAGTCGAAATTTCTCAAAAAAGCATATCAAATGAAGATCAATACCAAATACATAAGGAGTCAGTGTTTTTTTTTTTTTTTTTTTTTTTCTTTTTTTGAATTTTTCTTTTTCGTACATTTCTAATAAATAATAATCATAATAATAATAATTTGATAAATAAATACGATAATAATAACGTACAAATCTTGAAATAATGCGTTCCGACGAGGTCAATCATAATGAAATCAGACAAAATCCTAGATAAAGAAAACATAGTCAACGAGGCCTCAAAACATAAATCACTGTCACAAATGTGAGAGTCTCCTGTAAAGATTAGGAGCGAGAAAAGAATTCTTCTTTATGGTTCTTTAATTTAGAAGTTAAAACAAATGATTTTTGGTTAGATTGCAGCATCATCAAAGAGATGAAAGCGAATAAAGAGGTAAGTTTTGTAGTTTTTTTTTTTTTTTTTATTCTGTCGGTTGGATTGACTCAATTAACTCGTTCCTTTTTTTTTGGAAAAGAATTCGTAATCACGTGAATAAGTTGTTGAAATTAGGAATTTCACCCTACATTTAAATAAATTTGATTTTGGAAGAAAATGATCTAGCTTTTACATCATTCTTTAAATTAATGGATGCTAACTTTATTAGGTTAAATAAGTTTCGAAATTGGCGCAGTTGTTTCGAAAATGGCTTATAAAAATCTGCGGATAGATTCGTGAACTTTGATTGGCTGTTCCAATCGCAATAGCACGACGTGATGACGTATCAATGATTTTGGGCAGTGCACAAAGAGATTTGTGGAAACAATGATCTGATGGAACCATACGATCAACTAGAAGCAGTATACAAATCTGTGGTTTTTGTTTTTCTCTCAACTCTACAATGTCCTTGACACCCTTAAACAAAAATTAATTGACATTTTAACTTAAAAACTATTTCTTTCACTATTCGTTGGCTTTAAAGGCTTTTTTTTTTTTTTTTTTCCCTTAAAATTTCCTACAGTACTTTACTGGTAAAAGTCTGGTAAGTCTTCTATTCTTTGGTATTATTATGCAAAGTACTTTCAAGTTTTTACTCTAAAATTTCAAGATGTTAGCACCTACTACTTTTTTCAAGCTGAATAAAACGAAGAAATGGAACAATGTTCAGGCCGTGAGTTATATTTATTTATTTTATTTTTAGGTTTGCTTAAAAAAAGAAACAAAGTGTAACAATTTGATGTCGGATGCTGAAATTTCTATATACATATATTATTTATCTATAGTCGTTTCTTCTCGTCGTAACTCGGTCGATTCTACTGCTTCGACCGAGACCATGTCGTCGCATACAACAACGATATCTACTACCCCACCTAGTGAGTTAGAAACACAAATTGCACTTCATTCAGCTGCCGCTGCTCTTGCTTCGGCTCAAACCTCAAGAACACAATCAGCTGATGGTAGTGCAGGTTCAAGTCACAGAGAATCAAAAAGGCATGGTTCTAAACCACCCCGTCAACTTCAATGTTACAATTGCGGTATAAAAAATACACCACTCTGGCGTCGAACACCAGACAGAATGCATTCACTATGTAACGCATGTGGGTTATATTTTAAACAATATCACGTTCATAGACCATTACATATTATACACAAAACTAGAACAACATCGGCAAAATCTTACCCTTATATCTTACCCGCATCGAGGGATGATGATGATGATGATGATAGTGAGGATGACGATGTTGTCATGGATGATTATTCTGACCAGTCATCAACTACTGAGCAACTATTAGGACACGAATCAAATGGCGAAGAAATAGCACCAGATTTAGCATACACAGATTCACCGACACCTACTTATTCAGTATCATCAACGACGGTTTCTGAAAGTTCATGTATGCGCCCAACCGTAACGCAAACATCCACACCTGTTGCATCACCTACTCTACGACCCGCAAACATGTCACCTTCACCTTTACCAAATACATTATCCTTACCGCCTCCATCATTACATCCTACAGCCACACCACCATTACCTTCTACCACGACAACACCATCGACGATAACATCAACGATGGCTGATATACAAATCCAATGTGCGAATTGCGGTCAAACACAAACACCTTTATGGCGAAAGAATGATAAAGGGCAACCGTTGTGTAATGCTTGTGGATTGTATGCTAAATTGCATAATAGGGATCGTCCTATCGCTATGCGTAAGTCAAAAATTCAACGTCGTCGTCGCGATTGGAATAAGTATGGTCATATTGATGATGGTCATAATACTGAAGATTCTATCGATGGAACGAATTCGACGGCTGGAGCATCAAGTAAACCGTATCACGCTATTCTTCCTAATCAACGACCAATAATGCCCATGACTATGTCTCCGAGCCAAATGGCACCTGCCCTCCTAACTTTGGCTACGGCAGCTACTTGTCAGCGAGAGCAAATCCTTTTGGAAGAGCAACGTCGACAACAACAACAGCTGCTGCACTTAGATACCGTGGATGAACGTAGGGATCATAGAGATCATAGTCCTATTATTTCCTCTGTCATAGCACCACCTTTTGATCACGACGATTCAAAGTTCAAGTCTTATATAGATCAAATTCCTAGAAAACAGGTGGAGGAAATTTTGAAAGTATTTGAAAGACGATGTGAAATTTTGAAAAAGGTTTTGGGAGATCCATGATAGGAATCAATATCTTAATTTCTTATTCCTGTTCGCCTATATTCCAGAATTTATGTTGCAACAGGTGCAAACAAATATTCATAATTAATTTTTTATTTTATTAAATTTGGAACAAATTTAAACATTTATACTGATTATTTTTAGTTATTCGATTCAACCCCTTTCTTCCTCAAATTAATCATTATTTAGGTTATGGACTATCTTGAAAAACTTTTTATTGATAGAAATTTTTTATATATTATTTTACTTCCTTTTTTTTATACTTTTATTTTTGTCGTCAAATTATTTTTATTTTTTTTTTTCATTATTTTTATTTCACGATTAAATAAATATCCGTTTTTATATGTATTGTAACATGTATTTTCTCTTTCGAACTTCGCTACCACATTTTTTATTTATCTCTTTTCCACTATTTAGACTATTTGTTAATTTGTGGTGATGGCAATTTGTGATCATTTTAAATATTTAGCCTGGTGTTTTGTTGCCAAGGGATGAGATCAAATTGCTAATGACAAATAATTCAACTTTTCTTAATTTTTCGTTAAGAATTAAAAAATATCTAGTTAGAATTTTTTTTTTTTTTTTTTTTTTAATTTATTTCTTTTTCCATCAACATCAACATTAATTATTATTTTATTCAAAAGAGAGGAGAAAGTATATATATATGTATGTATGAGAAGATGATAATTGTGGATGAAATTTTTAATAGTGTAGGATTAGATAGTGAATTTTTTTGATTGATGTATTTCTTTTTTGAAATTGATATTGTATCGTTAAATATATCTATATATTAGTAAATATTTCAAAGAAATTAGTCTTTTTATTAAATTATTTATCACTATTTTTTTTTTTTAGACAATAATACAATTTATTATAGTTTTATTTTATGACAAAATTAATATAATCTTTGATAAATTCCGGTAAAGTTAAAAAAATCATTAAACTATGTACAACTGAAATTTTTTGGATTTGAAAAAAAAAAAAAATAAAATAAATAAATAAATAAATTTAAATATTTCATGTATCAAAATATTTCTAATCTCGAGTCGAAGTTAATCGAAAAGAATAATTAAACAAAGTAAAACTTGGAAAATTCGTGAACTTGAAAAAAATATTTCTCTCCATCAAATCAAATCTTTTTTGAGTCACTAAACAAAAAAAAAAAAAAAACACGGAAAATTTTCTCTCAAGTTCAAATCATTTTGGACGTAGGGAAATTTTTTATTCATTCGATCATATCAAAAAAAATAAATAAAAAATAAAAAATAAAAAATATCAAAAAAAAAAAATGATTCTTTCTGCGGATCTTCCTCATCAAAATCTCAAAAACGCACGTAATTTTTATTGATAATTGATAAACGGGAAAAAATTTCAAAATAATCAATGATATACGATATCTAAATATAAAATGATTGTCATACGACTCCAATCATTTCCATCAATTACGGCAATAATAAATGAATGCTTCAATTGCATTTAATTTGTTTCATAAAAATCATAAAAAAATATGCAGTGGTTCATGTTCATTTGATACAGATCGTTATCTGCATGATGATTGACTTTTAGTATCGTGTTAATGATAGTGAGTGATTCGGGTCATATATTGATCCTATTTTTAAATTGGTACCAGCTCCTGATATTTCTTTCTAGATAATTCCGACAATATTACTTTATTTAAAAAACCTTTCGAAATCGAAGAAATTTTTATTGATAATCGGCCGTCTGAGGCGTTGACCCTTTATTGAATCAAAGTTTATTTTTTTTTTTTTTTTTTTAGAAAAAGAAAGATCATTATAGGCAATTAAATTCCTAGATTTACTAATTAATAAAATTTTTATCATCTGTTTAAAGTTTAGATAAGGATAATCAACAACAGGCACAATAATTCTTTGAATGATATTTGGTAAAGTTCAATTCAGGTGATCATTTTATTTTCTTTTACAAAGAATAAATAACTTAGTATTATTCGATTTATAAGTTTAAATTAGTTACAGTAGTTGATTATTTCAATAAGCAAGTATCTTCATTTTTTAATTATTTGAATTAAATTTAAGGCTAACGCTATTCACACAATGCCTTTCATCTTCCAGTGTGTAATTATACCCCTCCCCCTAAAAATAAATCGGATATATAGTCGATATATGTCCTTTATTAAACAAATTAGATAAAAATAATAAAAAAACTCTCTTACCTTGAAAACGTGACCCAAGTGACCACCACATGCAGCACATGTGATTTCTATTCTCTTCCTTCCAAGCGAATTGTCTTCTTGACGTTTTACCGCACCTTGTTAAATTATTTTACCAATTATTTTTAAAGGATTTTTTAGGATAAATTATATTATTATGATTATTATTATTTTTTGTTTAAATGAATCACCTGGAATAGCCTCAAAGAATGCTGGCCAACCACATCCTGAATCGAATTTGGTTTTGGAATAATAAAGTGGTGTTTCACATGCAGCGCAATTATAAACTCCTAATGTATCCAAAAAAGAAGCCTTTATCAAAAAAAAGAAGTTCATTCATTCGAACAAATTTGGTTAAATTATCATTTATTACCTTCTCTATCGAATTTATTGTATTCACCAGTACCCGGTCTTTCAGTCCCTTTTTGTCGTATGATATGAAATTGTTCAGGTGATAAGATTGCGCGCCATTCATCATCTGAACGTTCCTTTGACATTTTAATCTTATTGGTATTATTATTATTATTTAAACTTCTTTTATTCAAAAATTGATGAGAAATTTGAATTTGTGATGAAAGGATAGATTTACAATGAACGTTTACGGGTTGAATTAAGATATTCCTTTGAAAAAAATTTCTCTGGAATGATTTATTAAATAACATTTGACAAATGAGAGGAAAAAAAAAAGAAAAAAAAAAAAAAAAACTTTATTCGTTTATATACGTGGAAGATCTGATTTAGGGTAAGAATAACTTCCATCTATGGTTCGTCATTATAGGTAAAAAAAAAAATCCGCTTCATTTCCGATTTTAGGAATTCATTCTAATAATCATCAAGTAATTTTTGTTATTCATACATTTATCATTATAATTTACTGAATAGGGAATTGTTCGTCGTATGGTTTTTCTCAACTGTCAATACCACATAATGGTAATATTGAATTCAGAAAAGACAAGGAATATACAACGTCCTTAAAAACTTCACAACCCCAAGTCGATCTTCCCCCGTAAAGGAAAAGCTCAAGACCTAGAACCGATCAAAGTTCAAAAGCTTTATTAAATGGTTCGTTGACTGGAAATATACACCATCACTATTATATCATGTGCTTCCTTATGTCAATTGATAAATCACCTAAACCCTAACAACTAACGTAATAAAACGTTAGGAAGGGAAAAGTAATATACCTTCAAACCAATGTAAAAAAAAATAAAAATAATATTGTAATTGATTATAAATTCATACACAAATTATGGGATTCAAGAATCGATTGCACAATCTCGACCCCGAAATTACATAATTTTTGTCACGCCGGTCGAATTTACGACTTTTCACGTGTTATTGTTGATAAAAAATCGAAAAAAGAATTTATCAAAAACATTCCCATAATACTACTTTTATAGAACAAAATAATCTTATTATATAAAACAAAAAATTAAAAAATTAATAAAAATTTAGCGAGAATGATTATTTAAATTTCCTTAAAAAATTTTACTTCAAAACAAATTATTAATTAATTTATATATAAAACTGTTGGAATAAAAGAAAAAGTTTGATTCATTAATTTAATCAATAAATTAAGAAAAAAAAATTTGGATAATTAAAAAGAATGTAAAGGGAAATAATAAAAAGATTAGAGAGAATAATAAAGGACAAAGGTAAGGAAGAACGAACAAGTTCAAAAAGAATATTATTTACAAAAATGAAATTGATAGTCTGAAAAGAATGAGAATCAGAAAGGAAAAATAAATAACCGAATAAGAACAAAAGCAAAGGAATAATAAATCTATGCTTTGGACTGCTGAGAACGAAACGTGATTAATTATAAAATTTTATAACTCAAAATTTCAGATTTTTTAAAAATACATTTTGTCGTTTCGCTACAATACATCTCATCTATCCTACAATTATTAAATAAATTAAGGGAGTTCTTTTTTAATATACAATAAATCCTTCAAAATTTCTTCATAAGGCACAAAATGTACATCTTTCTTTAATGCACACCAAGCTTATACACAATCTCTCCGAGTACATCGTTCATGTATAGACTAGTTAGAGTCTTATGATGCTACTCTGTTGAAGAATTTGAGATGTTGGCACTATTACAAACATTTGGATCTCTCACTCCATTAGCATGAAGTAAATCCAACATCATTTCCGCTTGTTTTCGTTTTCCGTATAATTTCCCTTCTCTTCTTGCGGTAGCCAAATAATGTGCTGCTTTAAGATGATGTCTTTCCTCGGCAGCCCGAATCCACCCTACAGAATTGTCTATCCTTATGTATTGAATTGCTGCTCCAAATATCGTTGCTGTAACTACGAATGCTGCAAAGTAAGGGTTAGACATAAATCTCTCTGTTGTAGAAAATTCACCCTTGTACGTATCATTATCTGCTTCCCATCCTTGATAATAAGCATAATTTGATCCAAACTTTGATCCTTTTGAAAATCGACTTGCGGGGTTTTTAGCCACCGGCGAATCCCATCCAACTCCATATCTAAGGTACATCTCTTTTTTTTGTCGATTATTCAAAATCTCGTATGCTTTCACCACTTTTCGAAATCGTTCCAATGCAGCTGGTGAATTTTCCCCACATTTATCTGGATGATGTGTTTTAACTAATTCATAATATCTACTTTTTATTTCTCCTTCGGACGCTGTTCTTGGTAATGCAAAAATATCAAAAGGTGTGGGTGATAGTATTGTTGTCCAATCCCTTTGTGCGTCATTAGTTGTAGCGTAATAGCGTTCGTGTTTGTCGTTGAACGTTTTCCTTAAAACGGAATGTACTTCAATTCCTTTAGAAGGACGTTTTGTCGAAAATTGTTTTGGCTTTGGTACTAAAACTCTGAAAGACATCTTTTAAAACTTGCATTTGCTGGACCGTCTTGTCGGTTTAATAACCTATCCGGTTCATAGCGCATTAGTAAAAAAAGTGCCAATTAAAAATCACAAAGCGCTCGTTAAAGTTAAAATTTAAACTGGTTAACATTTACGTCACATTATTAAGATTAGTAATGTTGAAGTATATTAATCATCTGTTACACAAACACCACACAAAAAACATCTATAAAAAAAACTCGAATATGAAAAAAAACCCGATCAAATACAAATTTCCTGCCCTGCAAAATTTTTAGTAAAAATAAAATGCGTCCAAAATCCAAGAAAGATACGGGGCTCGGAAAAGCCATTATCAAAGATCGTTTTAAAGGAAATACAAGGCCAAGAGACGGAGATACTTTCTTGGTATTTACTTGTTCTGTTTCTCATTTAAACTTCCTCCAATGCATATAATTCGAGTATTCATAAAAAAAAATTTAAACAAATAGCATACAACGGATTTGGATGATGGAGCGAGTTGGACAAAATTACAATCGATAACTCAGCAGCGAGATTTGGACGAATTCTTGAGTACAGCTCAATTGGCGGGAACTCAGTTTACTGCTGGTAAATTTTTTTTTTCCTCATTGATTCTTTCTGTTCTTTTCTCAACATTTAATTGAAAGACAATGTGAAATAACTTCAAAATGTTATAAAACTGAAGGATGATGTCAATTCTTCGAATTGACATAATTTATTATTATATAATTATAATTATAATTATTATAGAAAGGTTGAATATCAAAGTGATCACAAACACCTATCATAATCCTTTTCTTCTAAGTTTCGAAAAAGAAAAGGAAGTTTTAGCAAGACAAGAGGCTAATAAAGAAAAATTAGTAATACCAAGAAGGTATTGAAATCAAAGAATTCATATTTGCTCTTAATTGAAAATCATTGCTTATTTACATCCTTTGATTCTATTAGGCCAAACTGGGATCAAACCACTACTCCTAGTCAATTAGAACTGAACGAAAGAGATGCGTTTTTACGGTGGCGGCGTAACTTAGCATTGTACGTAATCATCATTAATCTTACATCCGTGGAAACATAAATTTTTAATCTTGTAAAATAAATATTAAATAGCCTTCAAGAGCAAGATGAATTTCTTTTAACACCATTCGAGCGTAACCTAGAAGTATGGCGTCAACTCTGGCGCGTGATTGAGAGATCGGATTTGGTGGTACAGATTGTTGATGCAAGGAATCCATTATTTTTTCGATCAACGGACTTGGAAAAATACGTTAAAGAAGTTGATAAAAATAAGAAAAACTTGTTATTAATTAATAAAGCAGATTTATTAACTGCCAATCAAAGGTGAATATTTTCCAAGGTCAAGTGGTTATCAGTTGAGTAACCTATAATTAGACTTATGTCGTCAACTCTGTAATTTACTTCAAAAGGCAACTTTGGTCAGATTACCTTGATTCGCAAGGTATTCGATATATTTTCTTTTCCGCTGTTCTTGCACAAGAGAACCTCGAAAAGGAACTGTTGGAAGTATCTGCTGATAATGTACCTGAATTTAAGGATGGCAGCGATAATGAGAAGGTAATGACCGGTAAAATGAATATCCCTTTCCTCACAAATACGAATTACTGATTTTTTTCATATTGGAAAAGGAGAATGTGGAAACTTCTCCTAACGACAATATTTTTAAAGTCATGCCTGAATTCCGAGATAATGAAGATGCGAAAGACGACGCGATTGAACATTCAAAAGCTGCTTCTTTGGAAGATCGATATTCTAAACACATCGATAATGAAAAAGTTTGTATTAGAACGACTAAGGACTTGGTTTCTTTACTAGTTGCTGAGGCGGCAGACGTCGAAGGTAACCCTTTAAATATAACAACATTCAAATATTATCATGAAAGTTTAAATTATAGCGATCTAATATACGATTCTTCTCTAATAGATCAAACTGAACCAGATAAAAAACTAACAATTGGTTTAGTTGGATATCCAAATGTTGGTAAATCTTCAACGATAAACGCTTTACTTGGAGAGAAACGAGTATCGGTATCATCAACTCCAGGAAAAACCAAACACTTTCAAACCATTCATCTTACACCCTCACTAGTTTTATGTGATTGTCCCGGATTAGTATTTCCAAATTTTGCTACGACAAATGCTGATATGGTTTGTAATGGAGTATTACCAATCGATCAATTAAGAGAACACACCGGTCCTGCGGCATTAGTTGCGCAACGAATACCAAAATCTGTTCTTGAAGCCATTTATGGTATCAAAATTCGTATTAAAGCAACGGAAGAAGGTGGAAATAATATACCAACAGCGGAAGAACTGCTGGTTGCTTTTGCAAGTAAGGGTTTATCGTTTAAAGTACGGTAGATGATTAAATGTAGTTTTAGTAAACATTTTAACTATAATGGTATTTTAGCCGCGAGAGGATTTACGAAATCGGGACACGGAAATCCTGATGAATCACGAGCAGCACGTTACATACTCAAAGACTATGTTAACGTACATATCGGAATTTTTTTTTTGTTTTATATTTACGAATTCGACATGCTTTTTTCTCACGTTTAATGTTTTTTTACATGTAGGGCAAACTTCCATTTTGTCACCCGCCACCAACTGGAATATCATCAGAGAAATTCAACTCAGAGTTACATAACGTAGAATTATATATAAAAAATAAAAAGAAAATCACATCCATCATAACACAGGATGGAGATGATATATCATCATCGATTGCGAATCAAATAAATATTGGTACACAATCAAAAGCACTTGATCAATCATTTTTTGGTGATCCAGCACCATCACCAAAAGTCAAAGGGAAATTTGCTGGTGAATTTAGTAGAGTTAAATTATATCCTATTCATAGCACACTTAATGATGAAGGAAAACCAATTGGTAGAGGTGGGGCAACTTCTCTAGCTGGTGTGATTGCACAATCTGGTAAAAAACATCACAAAAAAGGAAGGAAGAACGTAAAGAATCATGGTGCAAATGGTTACGATATTTAATCAGATCAATTTTATAGTAAATAGTATTTAATGGTTGGGTGGTCTGATAAAATATTTATTCAAGTGAAAAACGAACTTCGATTAAAATAAATGGAACGAATCAAATTTTCTTTATTCACATTTTGATTCCTCATATGATGTGAAACTACCAATGGCATTTCCAAAGCATAATTAAATGGTTTCCTGGCACTTGTCCACCAAATATTTTCTGATTGAATGATTATATGGGTCTTTTTCAATTATTTTTTTTTTTTTTCCGCTGGTTGTTTTCTTGCGACTTGTTTTATTCTTTATACCGATATCTTTATTAGACCGTTTCATTTTATTTGATGTTGAATGATTAGTAGTATCGTTCGTATCTTCAAGTCCAGGCCAAGTACAATTATCAATTTGATCAAAGGAAATCAATCCTTTGTCATAAAGGATTTGTCTAGCAGGTTTCCAATGCCATCTTACGATCGAAGGATAAAAACCGAGATGATGTGGATAAACATTTCTTTTTAACCATCGCTTGGTTTTTTCATTAGGATAACCAGATCCGTAATCGTACAAGTCGGGATCATTTAAATCGGTTTCAATAAAGCTCCAGTCTCTTAATATATGATCTCGCGTGATTTTAGCGCAAATACTTGCTGCGCTTACAATAGGAAATTTATCGTCAGCGGCCTTTTCAACGACTATTGTTTGTTGAGGAAATTGTGCTTGAAGTAAATTTTGGTATTTTTCTGGTGATCCAACTGTATCAACATAAATTTTTTCAACATTTACTTTGGTATTGATGATTTCACGTATTAGTTTTATAGTTGATGAGTGAGATTGTTTGTTGAGGTTTATATTATCTCGTACAGTCAATGCTGAAATGTCTTGAGGTGATAAACAATGCACTCCCCATCCAATATCATCTTGATTTGTTATCATTCGTTGAAGTAATGATTCTCTCGTTTTTTCGTTTAATTTTTTACTATCTTTATATTCCAAGTCTATCAACTTTTCGTATTTGGAGATGGCACAGTACGTAACTCCAAAACACATAGGACCGAGGACTGGTCCTCGGCCAGCCTCGTCGACACCAAGAACGCATGGTTCTTGTGTCATCAATAGCGTTTTTGGTGTTGGTGAGTAATACGTATAGGATTCAGTCATAGGTCCAGTACGTACTGAAGGAAATTTGTACACTTTCATTCTTGTCTAAAACATTACCTGAATTAAAAAAAAATAAAAATAAAAATAAAAAACATTTTAAATTATTATTTTTTGGACGTGTAGATTCGCGATGTACGCTCCCGGTAGATGAATTCCGACATTCAGAACTCACGGGACAGCCGATAATCTCCGATAACAATTATAAGGATTCGGATAAGCCATCATGTACTTTTATGGGTTAAAAAAATGTGCATCTATACTGATCCCGAACGTCCGATTGGACAGAATTTTATCTTGTTATTGTCGTACCGAGAATTCGCGTAATAAAATCGTCACGTAACGAGCAAAAACTTGATTATTTAAGCTTGTCTCAAATACTCAGCCATCACCTTCTTTTTACGTTCACTTCTTGTGTCGAGGAAACCGACAAACTGCATTTACATCACTACTCAAATTTACCCTGTAACCTTACGCTAAACTTACACTAATGAAAAAGTATCGCCATAATTGGTGGAAAACCGTTAACATTGCACCAGAAAATCTAACTTTCCATCCGGCAAAAAGCAAAGAAGCGGACGTATACTGGGTGTCACTTTTAAAACCTCAAGCGTATAAAGGTGGATTTGACGCATCACGAGCAGAAGTGTATGTCAAGAATAAAGTAGAAAATTATGGCTTCGATGTTCAAGAAAAGCTCAAGAAATCCTTGATAACTGGAAGGTAATATATTAATGTTATATTTGTGTAATAGATTATTCTGAACCCTTTGTTCGACGTTTGGTGCAAGCTGGACTCTTTGTCTACAGTGATGAACTTTTAGTTCGTTGTTCTATGTTGTTATTTTGAAACGTTCATGTGATTATTATTAATCTCGGACCTTTTTTTACAATCTTCATCAAAGAATTTATACAAGTTTAAATTCGCACAAGAAAGAAATCAAGAAGAAATTCTTGTGAATTTTATGCGGATAACAATGGAGTTGATTGAAAGAAATCAAGTATACGATAAGTAGAGATGCGGCCTATATCTGCGGATAACAAGAAAGAAATCAAGAATTCGAATTTTTATCCGCCAAGTAGAGACGCGGCGGACAACAAGAAAGAAATCAAGAAGATTCGAATTTTTATCCGTCAAGTAAAGACGCGGCGGATAACAAGAAAGAAATCAAGAAGATTCGAATTTTTATCCGCCAAGTAGAGATGCGGCGGATATCAAGAAAGAAATCAAGAAGAATTCGAATTTTTATCCGCCAAGTAGAGATGTGGCCGATATTCGCGGATAACAATGGAGTTGGAGAAAGAAATCAACAAGAAATTCGAATTTTTATCCTCCAAGTGATGCGATTCCAACATCCGCGAATAACTATGGAGTTGGAGAAAGAAATCAAGAAGAAATTCGAATTTTTATCTGCTAAGTAGAAATGCAATCCGGATACTCGCGGATAAATCCGTAGTGGATAATCTATCCTTTATCTGTGACAGCACACATTTCTTTTGCATGTTTGATTATAGAATATATTACATCTTACATATAATAATTACTATATCTAATTTGACATTCACATTTAGTCATTATAGTCAACAATTTTTTTATAGAAAAATAAAAAAGTAAAAAAGGCGGCAATAAATTAATTCCTCTTGGGGTTGTATTTAAACATGATTTGGAATCATCGATGAAACTTCAAGTTCTTAGAATCTACCAGTTATCCAAATCGCTGCCTTGCAACCATGATGTATTATCGCTGTCAAAGGACCATAAAATGGTGCCTTACATGAAAAATATTATTAAATAACATTGAGCTTTACTAGAGAGAAATAAATTATAAATACTTTACCTTCTTTGCATCCAAGTCTACCGCAGTATCCAAATGTTGTAATTCATCATCACGAAATTGTTTAATGATCTTTATATATCAAGCATTAATAAAGTTTATGAATCAACAATACTATATATTTTATCAGATTATACCTTTCTCAATTCATCAATATCTTCATGTTCGATGCTTAATAGATCCCGCAATTGACTAAAAAAAAAAATTTTTTTAATGATCAAGTTAACGAAAAAATTTTAACGATAATCAAAAA
>CAJVPQ010000230.1:0-33467 GCA_910591825.1 Funneliformis caledonium
AATTACAGGCGAAACAGAATAAACAGGGTAAACAGACTGTATAGAAAATACAGAGGGAACAGACGTAACAAAAGAAACAGGAATTACTGCTGATCACTGTGTGGTACAGTAGTGACATCATCTAATGTGAGATCATTATTGATAGACATATTCCACGTGATATTTGGAGTTGTAATTTCTTCCGTTGACATTATATATCATTTGTAAATCAGCATGTTTGTTTAAATTTATTTTTATATTTGCTAACTCGTAATTACACTTTAGATTTCAAAAAAAGGTGTTATGAAAAAATTTCTTATTTAGTTACCGAAATTAAACGGATGTACTAATTTCCTAAAAACCAAATATAGCATTGAAAGAAAGTCATTCAACTGATATTAATGAGGAATTAGTTGACAATTCACGATCAAAAAAGAAAACAAAGATCCTGAAGATTGACTTATTTTCAAATAATGATGATACCTTTGTTTAAGCATCTAAAAGTTCATCATCTCAACCAATGACTCGAGCGCCTAAAAGTTCATCATCTCAACCAATGACTCAAGCTCTTAAAAATTCATCATCTTAACCAACGACTCAAACACCTAAAAGTTCATCATCTCAACTGACTTAACCGATAACAAGTTATGTTTCATTGTTATTGTTAATTTTTTATTATTTCAATATTTTTTCAGTATATTTATCATGTATTTCCATTAGGCAAAAGAAGCATCAACGATGCCCTTTTCTGCAGTAGTAATACATCCTTATTCTACATCCAAAACAACACCAAAGTTGTGTAAGGTTCCAAAGAATCTGTCAAAGATCATACAGAATTTATATTAGTAGTTCAATATTTATCTTGCATTTACTTACTATTAAATTAATTCTAAATTGTTAGGCAATTTTATGTATGAATTAGCAAAGTTAGTTAAAATCGGTCAAAAAAATGCGATAAAGCTTGACTATAACAACTAAACAGGAAAATTTAGAAAAAATGTTGAACGATCAGAGTGCTTAAATATCAGAAATATTGTTGATCATGAGAAGATACATTCTGAAATCGAGATGAAATACAAAGGAAAAGGAAAAATCAAAATCAAAAATGCAGACGAATTTTATCAAGTAAATATAAATTATTTGTACTGTTTCTTTATATTATTTATATTGGCTTATAATTACTCACATTATAGGATGCAGTTAAAAAGTTAGCTCATGAATTATTTCATGAGCACAAACAAGTAGGTGAACAACAAATGAAAGATCGTATTAAAGAAAAATTAGATGCTGATGAACTTTGTGTTAGTATGCTTCAGAAATCTGAAGAAAAAGGTTTAACGTTTGATGATTTATGAAATAAAAAGATAAATTCCACTGTAAGTAGTCAGTATTAATTTAAATAATATTATATTAGTGGTTAACAAACATATACTAATTTATTTGGTAAATTAATCAATTTCTTGTTACAATCTGTACAAAATGAGGGTATTATGTTAGACGTGTTAAAGATAGTTTATGGTCAACATTTGGTATAGACTGAATTAAACCTTTTAAAGATAATTACACGAAATAACAGATGAAAGAATGGAAACAGAACAAAAATACTTGAAAAGTATACAAAGATCTATACAAGTCTAGTAATCCCGAAGATAAGAAAGCTGATACATATATAGCATTAATCATTAAATCTGTTTTTACAGCCAAAAAAAAACGTACAGCTTCAAACAGTATTTGGGTTCAATCAGTTATTGAAACTATATTTGACAAAAAATATCTTTCTATAAAAATCGATTCAAAGGTCATAAAAACGTGAACTGGCGCATTCAATGATACAGAAATGGTAAGTAAATACTGACTAAATTTATATGGTAGTATTTTAAAGTTAATTACTTAAAGTATCTTTAAATTTAGGATGACGGATTCTTGACATATTCACCTTTGTCTACGCCTAATTACAACACACCTGTTGATAACCCTGTGGATGATGATTAATTCATATAATGACATTGTAGTTTAAGATAAAATTTAAATAACTATAGTTTATATATTATAAATTATAAATAAATTTCAATTAAACCAAGCGTGTTTTTCAACTAATTAATTAGTAATATTATATGTGTTATTCAACTAGTTATATGTATTTTTCAATACTGTTATTTTACTGTATATGTTGTTCTACACTTAAATTGTGTTGATTTATGCATTTTATAATGGCATTGGTTGACAAAGAGTTTGTTGCTCAACACTTTTTAGCGTTGAATAACACATGGTGTTTGTTGACATATCAAATGCCTATCCAAAACTTCCTGATGCAATATTGCAACAAGTATTCTTATATATTCTTCAGAGCCTCCATAAGTATTGTTTGCATCAATTAACTTAGAATAGGTTCTATTATCTAAATCTATAATAGTATTTTAGTAGATTATAACAGATTATAACGATTTTATAGTATTTTTAGTGATTTTAGCAATTTCACTGTTTTTTATCAATTTATAGTGATTTATAACAGTTTATAACAACTATATTATAATAAAATATTAGGTTCATTTTTATTCGATTACAAGCATATCAGGATTTATATAGGATTATATCTTAGACTAAGCTAATTTTATATTTACATGCACATGGCTAAATTGGTTTGTAGCATGATGTAATCATATCACATGTATCACCCTAGATTCCTGCCAGTTTCTCAATAGTTCTAAGAGAGTTTTACGACACTTCTCTAGCACTTTTATGACGCTGAGCGGTTTTTCAAATCACGGGTGATCAGCATATCATATGGATTGAAAAAATGGCTAAGTCACCATTATTATTCGATTAATCATTTCATTAAATCAAATTAATCATCCTTCGCATGATCAGAATACATTACTTGATATTTTCATAAAACTGATCTAATTTTCATAGAGCTCTCTCACCAATGTAAACATGTCTTCTTCTACTGAGTGGTTTGACGCTCAGCTTCGTCTTCTCATCAACGAACGTAAATAAAGAAATTTCAAATATCATGCCATTCCAAATAAGAAGAAACAAGATTTTTAGGACGATATCTCCAGTAAGCTTAACGAACAAGAGAATACCAACTTTTTCCTCAATAAAGACTGTCACAAGAAATTCTTAAGTCTTACGAAAGCTTTTAATGTAAGTAAGCATACTTGGATTTTACATGAAATCTAGGGTTAATATACTTACTATTTTTTTTAGATGACAAAAAGATACAGAGAAGGTATTGGGGTCAAGAAGAGCTTGGTTAGAGAGAAAATATATGATGAGTTCTCAACGTTATTCTGGTTAAAACCAGGTATGTTTCTGTAGATAATAAGTGAATGATTATCTCTAAATTAATATGATTCTCACCATTCGCTAGAACTTCTATTTGAGCAAGTGCATAATGAAAATGTTAGGTCAAGTAGTGTGAATTCTTCTAAGGCATCATCCTCTTCAATCTCACCTAAACGGCCCAAAGGGAAATCAAGTTCTGAGCAACAATTATTGGAAAAGGCTGTTAAAGATCCCCCTAAATCATCATCACTCATAATATCAAATCCATCAACTGTCGAAACACCTAACGCCTCCAGACCTGTAACCCTAACAATTTCTTCTTTTTCGCAAATTGCTAACGTAATCAATGTTACTATTAATTATGTCAGTGCACGAAAAGAGGATTAGAGTTTTTTTTTCATTAATTATTGTCAGAAAGGGCTGGCGCCAAACATTTATATTTTTATAATTTGTAAGTGCAATGCAATAGAATACAAATGTAATTAAATAAATATCACTTGTAAAACACGAAACACGTTTAAAAAACTCAAAGTAAAATCTTTATTATAATTTTATAAAGTAATACATGAGAAAGGGCTGACCGGCTAAGTAAAAAATGAAACTAATAAAAGATATTGGAGTAGATCATGTTTAAAGGAAGGAATAAAGCACGAAATAAAATAATATCATGCTTTTCACCGGCCTTTTGAAATTTAATGTAAAATATTAATGGCAAAATTAATTTTGGATGTTGCAAAAGAGATCGCACGTAGCAGAGGAGGTAAATGCATCTCTGAAAGATATATCAATTGTCAGATGCCAATGCTTTAGAAATGTGCTAAGGATCATTTATGGTCTGCAAGACTTTCTAATGTAAAGAATGAAAAAACATGGTGCCCGTGGTGTGCAGTTGAAAATCGTCATACTCAAACAATTGAGGATATGAGGAAGTTTGCAGAAAAGAAAGGAGGTCTTTGCCTTACAACTGAGTATATTAATAGACAGGATCCTCTTGAATGGCAGTGTAAAAGTAGAAGGCTTCAGCAAAGGACATTCTTAAGGGAACTTGGTGTCGAACTTGTAGTACACCAGGCAGAAAACGTGTTATACCAAGCCAAAAGATTATCCCAGTACAAGGACATATTATACCAGAACAAAAACGTGTTATACCAAGCCAAAAGATTATCCTAGTACAAGAACATATTACACCAGAACAAGAATGTATCCCAATCTAAAGACATGATACACAGCACCGTCAATGACGATTCAATATTGATATAGCAAATAATGTTGCACAAGAATGAGGTGGTAAGTGCCTTTCTACAGAATATATTAATAGATACCCCGATGCTTTGGAAATGTGCCAAAGGTCATGAATGGTCTACAACCCTTTATCGAATAAAAAATATGGGAAGATGGTGCACACAATGTGCTGGCAATCTTCTCTGTGGTCTTTCGGAAGCTAAGGAAATTGCTCATAGTAAAGGAGGTACGTGTCTTTCTACAGAATATAGAAATCTCTATGTTCCGATGCAATGGATGTGTAATAAATGGTTTGCTAGTTTTAATAGTATTAAGCATGTTAAATCTTGGTGTCCATATTGCTTAAATAAGCATGAAAATCTGTGTCACGAAGTCATAACTAACATTCTTGGCCCACCTTCCAGCATCTGCCGACCAGATTTCTTGAAAATACCTGAACATCCTCGAGGACTAGAACTCGACATCTATTATCCACAGTACGAATTTGCTATAGAAGTACAAGGTAAACAATATGAGCAACACGTAAAATATTTTCACAAAGACCCGGAAGAGTTTGAAAAACAGTTGATGCGTGATCAGCTCAAAAAAGAACTTTGCGAGAAGAATTCGATTGTTTTAAGATATGTCTGGTATTACGAGGATCCATACAAAGTTATTCCAAATCATCTTCGAGAATTGGGTCTAAATCCAAAACTTTATGATATAATATAATTTCATCTATTGCAAAAGAAATTGACGAATTCTGGCAAATGCTTCCAGTATTTCTCGTCTCTCATTTGGTTTTGCAAGGTTCAGACCAGTCTCTGGAAGCTCCCCTTCTGGCCATCTTTTAATAACAACAGACTCGTTTTGTGGTAAGCTGAAATCAAGTTCATTCCAATATTCTGCAGGGATTACAGTTTTGTAAAATGTAAAGTACGAGGAAATGGCGCGAATTCCAAATATAGTCTGATCCGAAATTACATCACCTTGACGTAAAATTCGACGCACATTTTCACTCCCACATGCGAGCATCTCGACCGCTAATTGTGCTTCCCCAAAACCTTTTGAAGTAATAAGGGCTGTGTTTTTCAGGTGTTTATCCTGTTAAAGGAACGTTGTTTGAGTAAACAAGATATAATATTCAAATAATCAAAACATACAGACCTCTACAACGACCACAGATAAATTCATCCTATTAACCACAAATTTGGGTGTCGCTGAAACATAAGGCTCGCCCAAAATGTATAATTTGCATCGCGGGTGGGTTCTAATTTCAGATATAATGTAAATTCAAAGAAATCGATGTAATGCATATTACAAACACATAATTTTCATAAATTCTCACCTAACTCTCAAGGGATGGTAATGCATGCCAGCAATCTGAACTAGTAGATTATTTACCAGTGTGTCAGTCACAGCTTCTTCCGTGCCTTCATCATCACCTAAATTCTTAATAACTTCGTGTAAATCGGTTAAGAATACTTTGACTTGATTATCCGTAATTTCTTTAAGACTGTCAACATCAAATTCTTGATCTCTAAGTGTTTGAATATCGATTTGCGGAAGAGTATATTTCTCAAAAAAGCTAGTAACTAAATAATATCTAAATTATATTAGCATTAGGTTCGCCAAAAAGGAATGTTGAACAGTATAGTTCGTACCTTTTATACCACAAGGAAGGACGTCGCACTTGTGAGTAGGCTCAAGGCTCACTTTTAGTGCTCGCAAATCATTTTTATTGAAAGCAGAAGAAGTGATATTGAGATTGCCAGTAAAGCCCCGTTCTTTAAGCATGGTCCTGACTAATTCTCGTGATGTCTTAAGGGCATCGTCAAATAATGTGGCAGTAGATGAGAAAAATACTGCTGGTCGAAGAATGCATGAGGTAGGGCGAGAAAACTTTAAAATAAGGCTGAGAAAAGAAGACATTTTTGTAAAAATCAAATGAGTGACACAGATCACTATAAATTTTAGCGCATGCAGAAAAAATCATGTGATTAGCGAGACAATTGTAAAAAACGCGAACAGTTTAAAATCAATCAAATTCTTTATTATATTTTTTCATAAATGAGAAAGCCTAATTTTTAAATTATTATTTATCATCATTATTTATCATTGTTATCATTATTTTCATTATTTATTGTTATTATTATTATTATTATTATTTATTATATTTATAATTGTTTATTTTTTTATTATTAATATAAATAAAAAGCATTTTTTTAATCATTTTATTTGATATTTTTAAATATTAATAAAATGAAAACTATCATAAAATTTATGCATTTTTATTTAAAACAAGTATTTGATAAACTTATAAAAAATTGAAAAAATCCTTATTTTATATGTAATAAAGAAATTTTTCAAATAATATACTTATGTTATATTTTAACCTTTTAATTTTTATATTTGTGATAAAATTCTTGAATAAAATTTATATAAATAAGGTAAAAATATTAGATATTTTAAAAAGTAAAAATATTAAAAAATCAAATACTATTACTTTAATTTAAAAATTAATAATTAATATTTATAAATTAAAAATTATAAAAAAGAATAAAAATAAGTTTTTAACTTATATTGCAAAATAACAAAAACTAAAAAGTTAAAATAAAATTTCAAATCAAAAAGTAATTAATATATTTCTTATTTGGTAAAATTATATTAAAAAAAAATAAATGTTTATAAAAAATTTTATATAATATTATAGGATAATAATTATGTAATTTATAAATGTAAAATAATACTAAATATTAAAAATGTTAAATATATTAAATATGTTTAATATATTTACTATAATTAATATATTTAATTTATTTAATATACTTAAATATAATATTAAAAGTATATATAGTAGATCAAATTTATAATAGAAAAGGATAACTATTAGTTGCTAGATATATCTTGATCAGATCACCTTTAAAAATATGCATAACTCTTAGTTAAATGTATAATTATATTTTTTCTTTTCTTATTTTTTTTATTTATTATTTTATCATCTATTTTTTTAATTTTATGAATAAACTATTTGATTTAATTTGTAACTTTTATATAAATCTTTTGAGTAATAAAATCAATATTTTATTAATTTACCAAGGTATAAATATACTTTATAGTAATAATAAAACTATTAATTTATTTAACTTTTAATACTTTATCTAGCTATTACAATTCATAATAATTACATGCTAACAGTAGAATATAAGCACTTTGCAATAGAAAAAGAGAAAACTACCAAAAAATTTTTTTATTTTATAAACTAAATATCATTTTTTTAGTAAAATAAATTCAGATTTAACATTAACTCAAAAAAATTTTTCTTGGTAGTTTCTTTTCTTTTTATTGTAAAGTGTCTATATATTAGTATAATAAAAAGTTGATATTTTAAAATTAAATTCTAATGATATTAAAGATATTAATGAAAAAATTTTTAAGTAAAATAAAGATATTATTTTATAATTATATGATAAGATTGTAAATTAATTTTATAATTTAGTCACATGATATATTATTTTTTTTTTTTATAATAAAAATAATTAAGTATAGAATTTTATAAAAAAATAAGTAAATTTTTTATATTTATAATTTAATTTAAATTTTTATAATAAAATAAATTTTTTGATGATTTTGAATAAATTGTATTATAAGAATAAAATAAACTTTATTAAATAGAAATTTAAAAAAAATAAATGAAAAATTGGTAATTAAATTAATTATTTAAACTAATTCTTTAGGATCCCACTCCTCATCTTATTTTTTGCTATTATATATGAGTAATAGTTAGAAACATAGTATTATTTATATTTTCATAATCTTAAGAATATTAAATTTTTAATATTTAACCTTTTATCAACATTTTGTAATGATGATGATTCTTTTAATTTATTTAAAGTTAAATTTTCATCATCCTCATTTCATTTTGTAATTCCCTTCTTTATAAATAATATCTAACATTTGTGAATATTATCATTATTTAATGCAATATAATTTAAATTTTTTATCATTAAGATTATAGTAATATATTTTTTATCATAAATTCTAATGTTTGTATATTTAAATTTGTTTCTTCGTTTTTCAAAAAACCAATCCAAAATGAAGAAATCAATATTTATAACTTGCTGAATGTGATGTAATAAAAAAAAATAATTTTTGTTAAGCTAGATAATAAATTTTAAGTAATAATATAAATGTCAAATTGGTTGAGTAATAATAGCATTACGAGTTTATTATTATCCTAAACCAAAATAATATGGTTATTTTAATTAGTATATAATTTCAATAATTGATACGTGTTTAAATAATATGATAAAATATATTAAAGGTGTTACTATAAATTCAATTTATTGAATCATAAAATATATATTAATTTTTGCGAGATATTTAAAGGGACTTTTTGCCACCATAAACATGATTTTAAATGAATGAAAATTTCTTTAATAACTACAAATCTATTTCTCATGTCAATTTTATAGTAATCCCAAAGTTTGTGATAGATAGCTTTAACGTTTCGCTATAGTATCGATTATCTTCTTTTTATAAATAAAGATCCTGCCTCATCGTTAAAATAAAAAAGTCGTTTATTAATCGATCTAATTTTATATGAAACAAAGTTAATTATTCTTATTCTCGAATTTTGCACCTTTAGAGACTTGCATATTTATTTTTTTTGAACAATTTTACTAGCAAAAATTTATATACTGTTTGCAACTTATAGATATATTTTTTTTTAAATAATTTTTTTTTATTTATTGTATTTTAACAATTTTTTCTTACTCTACAAGGTTTTCAAATTAATTATTATTTAACAGGTATGTTTTAATACAAGAAAAAATAAAACAGAAAGGTTAAAAGAAAGTGATTGAGGTATGAAAATAAAAATCTAACCAAAGCCGATAAAAAAAACCACCCCCTCTATATATCTACAAATTTTTTTTTTTTCAATTTTATGCAGCTGGAACACGCAAGAACGCATCTGGAGATCCCTGCTTGAGACCTTTAACAACACCCTTGGTTGATAAATCGACAATCGCTTTTGCCATTGCAGCTGGTGATTTATTACCATCTTTAGCAATTACAAGGGCTACTGTACCGGCAACATGTGGAGAAGCTTGGGAGGTACCAGAGAAAACTATTTTACCATTATCATTTTTAAAGTCAGCACCAGTAATGTCAACACCTGGAGCGAAAATATCATTGCACTTTCCAAAGTTTGAGAAACTTGCAATGGCATCGGATTTAGCTTCGGTAGCGCCAACGGTGATAGCGGTTTTAGCAGATGCAGGTGATTTAGTGCAAGATTCTGCATTTTCGTTACCGGCGGCGACAACAACATGAACACCAGCATCGGTAAGAGCCTTAACAGCAGTGTTCACAGCGTCCGAGAAGCCACCACCGAGAGACATGTTGACAACTGATTTCTTGTTTTGACTCTTATTGTGTTGATCAATTACAGCGGTCATACCATCAATAACACCGGCATTTGAACCACTACCGTCAGCGTCCAAAACTCTAATAGCAATGAGATTGGCTTTTCTGGCCACTCCTAAAGTTTTTCCTGCAGCAATGGAAGCGACGTGGGTACCATGACCATTTTCATCATCTTCATTACAACCATCACAGAAAGCACCTCCGCTCTTGGCACGGCCTCCGAATTCATTATGCGAGGTTGTAATACCAGTGTCAATGATGTAAATGTCAACATCTTCTCCAGCGGTATCCGGGAATGTAAATGATTTATCCAAGGGAAATTTTGCTTGATCGATACGATCAATATTTGGTGTTGGGTTTTTTACTACTGCACGTTTATAAAGTTGGGGGACAGCATAGTTAATTCTGACTTTAGCGTCCTTTTCAATGATAGCGAGACCTTTCATTTGTTTAAGTTGTTCTTTCACGAAAGAAGAGCCAAAATTTGCGGAATATCCTTGGATGGTGCCGATAGAGAAATCTCTAAGAACGTCTTTATCTTTACTATTCGATGATGATTTACTTTCGAGTACGTGTTCTACACGTTTGTTGTAACACTCCTTCATGATCTTATAATGCCTTTCCATAATCGACTCTTCAGTTTTAGCAGAAGCTTCATTTTTAAAGACAACGATATATTTTTCGGTTTTTTCTTCAGCGTATTGTTTGGTTTGGGATTTGGGAGGGCATTCAACTTCTCCTTTCGGTTCAACCGAGGAGACCAAGAATGCAACTAGCACAGCGATGGAAAAGAATTTGTTGAAGCGTGGAGCAACCATTTTTGAATTCTAGTAAATATTTCTATAAAAAAAGGTTTTACGATTGATTGATTGATTGATTGATTGATTTTTTTTTTTTTATTTATCCACGCAGTGAATAAGGAAATGTGTGCTAGGAGAAGGGACCACTAGGGTAAAGAATAAAATGAAGGCTTTGGTTAGATGATTTTGAAAGTTTTTGATGAGGGTTTTGAGAATTGGGTTTGGTCCTTTTATAACAATTTTCAGAATAGGATTATCATGTTCCTTATTCGGCCGTTAACTTGTGTAATCTAAATGCCTTGTTCGGTTTTTAATTGTAGTTTCACCTTTGTACTTATTTACCCAAATAGGATGTTGAATATACTTGTTCAAGAAGGCCTTGTGGCTAATCCTAAAAGTCATTTCGTCCGACTCTAACGCATCTTTTTTTTTTTCCTAATGGAAAGTAACAAATCACTAATTATGAAACAGGATATACATTGTTTCATTAACCTTTTTTATATATATATATTCCCAACAAAGGTTTGATGATCATAATCTTTAATTTCTCTTAAAAGAATTTTTATTTCCGAAACAGATTCTTTATTTAAAGGTTAAGGTTACATTTTTTATTTACATTAAATCTCACACGGAACGTCAACGTGCTAATGAATCATGAATTCGCCACAAGTTATAACAATACAATATATTAATTATCAGTATGTCAAAAGAAACCTTTAATTTTTTTTTTTTCCTAATGTTCTAAATTTAGAATACTTCGGGGTACACCACATTTTTAAATGCATTATCTCCAGCCATTAAATATGAAAGAATGTGGCTTGACATTCGATGACAACAATACGAAAGTAATTCGCAAAAGCCTCTCATGCTTGTTTCAGATCTTAAACTTAAACCAAACAAAACATTAAGAACATCATTAACATCGTCTTTTTTGGATTTCAATTAAATAATTTGTTCGCTTTTGGGTGATCACCAAAAAATATGTGGCTCAAAAGAATCTTCCATCAAGGTAATCCAAATGATTTCGAACACTTTTCCTAAGTGAGTGCATATAATTTTTTTTTCTATAGTTTAGGAAGTTTTCAAATTTGTTCGATTTGACAAGTTTGACGGCCGAACCATGATAAAAAAAAAAATAAAATGTTGATATTTGAGAAAACAAGAAATTTCGTTTGTGCCCCTCAATTGTAGGTAAACCCTATTTATGTTCCTTTAAAACTCGATTAATGTTGTGATACAGGGCTTGGCGTCATGTCATATTGTTAAGATTTTAATAAATGAATGTACTGTATATTGAAATTCAATGAAGATTAACTTTCTATTATTCAATTTTATTTTTTTTTTCTAAAGTTTTTATTGAACTAATTAAAATTCATGTTCATTGCGAGTTTCCGACACGACACTTTTGATCGTTCAAAATGAATGTAAATCCAAATTTTATTATCTTTAAACGTTATGGATTGATTTAGCATTTACTAATAAGGTTAAAAAGATAAAAATTTTAAAACCCGACCTGATATGTTTGAAACTAAACCTATGCATTTAATTTTGTAAGCCACTTAATAGTGAGGGATTTACATATTTTTTAATATTATATCCTCACATTGATGATGTATAATGATTTCAATAATCATCAGTGAGTTGACGTGTTCGAGAACGTAAATGAAAGAGCTACAAATAATGTGTATATCATGCATCGCTAAAATTGAAATAATAAAATGATGAAAGGTATGGTTCATGAGAAAAATCATTGAAACCTATTAAATAAATTAGGGTACAAATTAGATATGCATGATATTAGTAAGTTTGAATAAAAAAAAAATGAAGAAAAGAAATGGTTGCTTTTATAACTAAACGTTGACTAGCTTCGTTTCTTTTGTTGCTTGCAACCTCGAGAAAATGAGAAAATGAGTCAAGATTTTATTTTACCGGTAATAAACTGACCCTAAACCTCCAAATTAATCCTAATCCGTAAAAATAGATCCTAGCTATGTGGTGACGGTAACTTTATAATTTTTTTGTTAAATTTGTCCTCTCACTTTTAATTATTTCTAGAACTTCGATGGTAAAAATCCTTTTGTTACTCTTTTTCTCGAAACAAACATCTATGTGGTGTAGTATAAGTTCATGTGACTAACACGATTAGTTATGCTATTAAGCTAGGAGTTTAACATTAATGCTGGTAGGTTAGTGTTAGGGATACACCATTTCACGCGATATACACTACTCAACCTTAATGTACGTAGTCCAACAGACCCTTAACCAGTGTTGGCTTTGGGCTCGTTTGGCCATTGGCCAACTTGGCCGCGGCCAAATGCCAATCAAATTCTAATAAGTATTTAATACATATGTTAATACCTAGTTTTTTGGCCAAAATTTGGCTGTTTGGCCCATTTTGGCCATTGGTCACGGCAAATGACCAAAATTTTCTCGGCCGTGGCCATTTGCCAACACTGCCCTTAACCCTACGACTCCAATCCCTTGCGCCAATGTCTAATCCAGAACTTGTTCAAAAGCATTTTCCGGTATATTGGTGTTTCTCATGGACTTCTCATAACAATTATATATAACACGAAAGGAACCGAAATGTTAAATAATTATAAGAAAAGCGAGAATGAAAGTGTGTCGGTAAAACAAACATAGATGTTGATTTATAAAAACCTTCGAAAACTATTGACTCAAATTATCCGACATCATAACAGGCAATTTAATGAATAAAATCTCTTTTTTTTTTTAATTAATTATATTTCATAATTCAAAATATATAATAATTAAATTTCTATCTTCAATGAAGTCGGGTTTGTTGAACCGTCTAAAAAATAGTTAATGTATTTCTTTTAATTTTTCGAATTGGTTCCTCTGCTATAAAGACGAAAAGGCAACAAAATTCGTTACGAGTTCAAATAAATAAGGTATGCATATGCCACGATTTTCAACAAGAAAAAGAAAAAATAACCATATTTTTTTGCATGACATTGTTACCAATTACACCAATTTTATGTTTATGTAAACTTTACGTTGTGTAGAAATAAAGGACGACACGCATAAAAGAAACCTTGTTGTTACATAATAATTGCTATTTTTGTAATCAAAGAGAACATAAAGGTATTAACATTAAATTACGTGTCTATTACTTGTTTATTTGTTTGTTTTATTTTTAGAAATCACTTTTTGCTATAATTCATTGTTCTTGTAAATCAATTCCATACTTTTGATCAAATTCTATTTTAAAAAAGTTTATTTTGTCGTGCAGATGAGAAAAAATAAAGATTTTTCTTGAAAAATCCAAGAGTTGAAATGTAAACAACGAAAAATTTCGTAGAATTTGGAAATTCTCGTGAAGTATAAACAAAAAAATAAGAAATAATTAGGGATGTTAACCGGTCCTTAACCGGTCCTTACGATTTTAGAGATTACTAATTCTAGAGAAGTCTTAAATCCTAAAATTTTAAATTTTAAGAAATTCTGGGATCCCAAGAGGGTTTATTATTTATTTTCATTAAGTAGCTCATTAATAGTCAAGGTTAATAAATTAATTCTTTGTAATTTCCTTGGGACTTTTAGTACCGCTTAACATCCCTAAAAATAATAATGAATGCGTACATTTTCTAATCGTTAGCAAATATTATTATTATTATTATTATATTTGTTATTAAAAAAAAAAAAAAAAAAAAAAAGGCACACGGGACCTTTGCAATAGAAAGTTTAAAAAAAAAGAAATACTAGCTCCAAAATAGTTATTTTTATTTAACCTTTTAAATTAAATTTAAAGAAAGTAATATTTAGCCGTTCAATGGTAATAATAACTTTATTTTATTTTAGATTGTATTATGTAAATATTATTTACACGTCTCAACTATTGGCAAGAGTAATTCAATTTTTCATTTCCTAGATTCTCAAGATCACTAAACAGTATGGTATCAGTTTATGTAAGAAAATTTTCCATTCATAGTTAGGGTTCATTTTATTTTTAAACCAAATATTCTTATTATTCTTTTTATAGAAAAAAAAAAAAAAAAAAATCAAAATTCAATGGAATGAATTGGCGCAATATGTTGTTTATTTGTTTGGGAATATCTGTTTTCCATTTGGTTGAAACTCTGCAGGTTTATCACTTTGTAGTCTGGTGTTATTAAAGTTGGTGCTACAAAATCAAGTTCTCTCAATCGTGGTATTTGGGTTCAAAGTGAATTATAGAGGTAGATATCGTCTCTCTCTCTCTCTCTCTCTCTTTCTTACCACCTTTACCTCTCTAAGGCGATTTTAGATCACGTTAGAATTCTATCCAAGGGATATCCTTAAATGATTTTTACCTCCTCAAATCTTTAAAAAGCAAATAAATTATTACAATGGCGATAGTTTATTACAAATGTGGTTAATATTTTTTAAAATTTTAAAATTCTAATTAGAAATATTAATTGGGATGGATAAAAAAAATTTTAAATGATCTTTCCAATGTTGTAAGAATCACGTCAATTTTGTCTGTTTTCTTTTTTAAAATTCGATATGCAAAAAAGAATTTGTAACACAAAATTTAACAAAAAAAAAAAATGATATAAGTATGAACGATTACAGCCACATCAAATATCTCCTTAAAATCCACACTCTTTTTCATTTTTATTTCTACTTTTTTTCTCTTTTTTTTTTTTTTTTTTTTTTTTTTTTTTTGACAAACCATTACAATATGTCAAAAGATTTTTTATCGATATTATCTCATGATTATAAAGTATTATTAGAAACGGGAGAATTCTTTGATGTTATTTTGCATACTGGTCAAGATAATGACGAAAAAGATTTCAAAGTTCATTCTCTTGTATTACGAGCTCGTTCAACATATTTTCGAGTAGCTTTATCAAATGTTTGGGCGAAAACAGAAGGAAGTATATTCATCTTTAATAAACCGAATATATCACCAAAAGTGTTTGAAATCATATTAAAGTATTTATATGGCGCATCGATCGATCTACCCGAAAACGATGTCGAATTTAATATAAGTGTTTTAAGAGCGGCGGAAGAATTATGCTTAACGGATCTATTAGAATACATAGAGGATCATTTATTAAATAATACGGATGAATTATTAAATCATTTCGCATTGATTTATAAATTTGCAACCCAAGATGAACATTATAAGGACTTTACAAAGTTACAAGAATTTTGTTTAAATGCGATGGAAAGGGAACCTTCTATCGTTTTTGATTCTACGGATTTCATTAATATAGATCAGGACTCTTTAATCTCGCTACTTCAAATGAGATATTTGATTAGAAGAGAAATTGAATTATGGGATAAAATCGTAGAGTGGTCAATCGCCCAAGTTCCTTACCTTTCATTAATAATTGAAAATTGGTCCCCTGAAGATTTTTCAATATTTGGTAATATCATTTCACCTTTTATTCCGTATATTAATTTTTCTTTAATACGACCAAATGAATTCGCTTCAAAGGTTAGAATTTTTAGAAGATCTTTTGGAGATGAATGCTACGCAAAATTATTGGAATTACATTTGTCTCAATTGGACATTGTAACCGCAACGCTCTTTCAATCATCACAGGATATTAATTCAACCTTGATTACACCCAAACATGCGGCATTGATTTGTAGTTGGTTAACTAATGATGAAGAGTATCAATCATATAATATTCCTTTTGAGTTTAATTTATTGGTCAGGGGGAGTAGAGATGGGTTTGGTCCCAAAATATTTCATGAAAAGTGTGATTTAAAGGGTCCGACTATCACTATTCTCAAGGTACTTCATTCAGACGAATTACTTGGTGGTTACAATCCTTTAAATTGGGAAGCTCATCCCGAAGGGGCTTTTCATAAAACGAATAAAAGTTTTATATTTTCTTTGGGTCAAGATGACAAACATTCTTCAAATTTATCTTTAACCACTATTCATAGTAAGGTTAAGGAAACAAAAAAGGCAATCTTTCAATATGAGGATTACGGTCCTTGTTTTGCTTCTGATCTAGCTTTGGTGGGAAATTATAAAGGACATTGGGAGGGTCATTGTTTAAAGAAAAATTACGAGAATAGAATTTCTCCTGGCAATTACGTTTTTTACGCTAGCGATTACGAAGTTTTTCAAATCGTCAGAAAATTTCTTTAGGTGAGTTTTTTTTTTTTAAAAAAAAAAAAAATAAATTTCATCGTCATATCATCATCATCAGCATCATTATTTATTAGATGTTATTAAATAATAAAAAAAAAAAAAAAAAAAAAAAATCGTTATATTTCAATTTACAAAAAAAAAAAAATTTGATATCTTTATTTTAAATAATTTTTTTTTTTTTTTCGCAAAGGATAAGATAAATAAATAATAATAAAATTATTTCAAGTTAAACCTACCAAAGGTCATAATTTTGTTGATGAGCATTAGAAGCATCCATAATAATGTTGACGTATTTCCTCGTTTCTTCCAACCTTAAGTAAAAGTGTTGTTTTATGAATAACCTTATCTCTTCACAACTCTCATGATTTGATTTTTTATAATTAATCATGGCATCAATAACATCATCATCCTTAACATCAACCTGATGAAATTCTATGCTTTTTAAAGGAATTTTACATTCATTTAAGAAAAATATTAAAGATATTGGACTCATATTAAAATTAAAATACAAATGCCGTAAAGAAGAAGGAAGCGAATCGATAAAATAAGGTAACGTACGATCCACGAAAATGATCGCTTGATAACTGCCTAATTTAAGGTGAGTCAAGTTTGTTAAAGAGGATAAAGATTGTGGGGGATCAAAAATTTGTTGATGAGCGCAGAGAGACAAATGGGTTATTTGTGAATTGTTTAAACAGATTGCGTCGATGATGTCACCAGTTACCCCTTTGACGACCAATTTTCTTAGATTAATATTACACATTTGAAGTAAAGTAATAAAGGTTTCTTCGCACACCGGAAAACTCGTTGAGTAATAAAATTTTAAATTTTTAATAGAGAGATTACTTTTTGGAGAAGAGTCCAAGTAACGAGAAGGCATTTCAGGACATCTTGATAATTCTAAGGTTTCTAGATTTTTACAAGCCATTAACCCTTCGATCAAAGATTCGTGAAAGTAAGATAGATTTATCAAATTTAAATAAGTTAGGGAATTATTCTTTTTCATCAAAACGTTATAGATATTCGGTTTTTTTGAATCCCAAAATTCATTGGATTTATAAGTTTTTAAATTCTTTTGCGCCTTGATTAAGTTCTCGATGACCTGATCAACATGTTCCGGTGGATGATGTAATCTGAAGATTATTTCCATTGATTGAATATTGTTCGATGTTCTTTCCATCATTTTAAATAAATTTACGATAATTTGATGAGATTTTGGCAACCCTTCCGACCTTTCTTTTGCGAGGAAAGTAAATTTAAAATCTTTTAAATTAAAAAAAACATTTCTTTCATTCTTTCTGTTAAATAATAAATCAAAGTTCATTTCAAATAATGGTATATTCCATTTATCCCAAAGATGAACATTTAATTGAGATATACTTGAACATTTCTCAAAAATGAAATCGACCAAAACTTTTGAAATGGTGAAATCTGGAATCGATTCATCAAATGACTTGTCATGTTCCTTATGCCACACTCGGAGTGCATCATTAAAATTTTTCAAATCAAGATTTTGCAGGTATTCAGGATAAATGAAAAGTGGTTGTTGAAAATTTAATTGCGTGGAATCATCATCATTTGACGTTTCGTCCGTCTTCTCCTCGGTATTTCTAATTTTGTTAACGATGAGCTGTCTTGAGGTATCTGGAAGACAAGAAATGTACGTTTGTATAATGTTGGACAGGGAGGTGTCGCTGGAATCGATGGCGAAAGGATCACTCCAAATTAAATGAATTACAAGACGACACCAAAGTCGATTGACGAGTAAACAGGAGAAAAGTGACGATCGATCATTTCTCAAATAATCGAAAACATCTTCAAGACAATCCGGTGTAAGTTGCGGTGATGGGTTAATAGTTGTCATATTAAAGTTACCAAGTAAAGAAAAAGAGAGAAGAAAAAAAAGAAAAAAAAAAAGAAACCGTATTTATAGTTTCATATGTCTGATTGTAGAAATAGATCATCCATTCTATAAATGAGTTTTTAAATAGTAAAATTTAGGTTAAAATTTGAGAACAAAGAACTTGTTATACAATTTAAGTTACATTGGATTCACATTTTAATGTTTTATTAAATCTTATTCATTATTATTATTATTTTTTTTTTTTTAAAAAAAAATTAAGTAATGAATGATTATACTTTTCATATATGTATGCTATTATTGTCATATCGTTTTTGATGCCTAAAATCATTCCCCATTTTGCTATAGCTTAATTGGATGGATTGTCCAAAGTATGGGAGTAACAAATGTCACCGATGCACCCGATGTCATGGTAATATATAATAAAATTCAGATCCCCCAAAAAGATTTTTGAACGACGAATGCTTAGGATTTCTTTAATGCAGTAAATCCGAGTTTAAACATTTGTTGCTAAATTAAGCATTCGAGTGCAAATCCTATTACGACGTCATAAGGGTAAATAAAACTTTCAATTTTGGACAAAATTGACCCCCCCTTGTGTTCAGTGATTAACTATAAATATTTTTTTTTAATCCCTCTTGGCCCATAACATAAATGACTGTTGTTTAGGGGTTCCTTTTAAACTTCTTTCTTCTTTTTGACATTCATTTTCCTTTTGATCATATTTCTTTTCTTTTCTTTTTTTTTTTTTTAAGCCTTAACATTAATTCTTGGGCACGCACGAATACACGAATACACGTATACGCAATTCTTTTTTTAATGAGAATTATTAAAAGCTTCATGCGCGATATTCTTTTCTAATGACTTGTTAATATATCATTTTCTCAACGGTAATTCATCAACACAAAGATTTAAAAAATCATGGCATTGAAACGTCTTACCTTCTTCGGGTCTCCTCCAATGTCACCGACAAAAAATTCCACTATAACTTTTAATAATTTCCACTCTCATGAGAAGCTGGACGATAAATTACCTAATGCCGATGAAGTTCGTAAGGCGATAGATAATTTAGAACGTCTCGTTCTAGCCGCTGACGCTTATCGGGACATATTGAACAAGCTAAATAAAGCAACGAAAACGTTTAGTAAGCTATTAAAAGATTATAGTAACAGTAAAGGAATGGAAAGCATTCATGGTATGTAATATATGTTTATACATTGTATATCATTTGAATACATTTTAAATGATAAATCGATCTTTTTTTTTTTATAGTCATGTGCCTTCAGACGACTTCCCAATTTTACGATAATAGTACAGAGATTCAATCAAAATTGGTAATTTAACATATTTATTTATTTATTTATTTATACATTCGTTTATTATTTTGATCAAATTAATAAAACTTAATTCATTTAAAAATTGGCTTGATATATATATATATATATATATATAGAATAAGGCTTTACAAAAGGATTTCGAAGCTATTCAAAAATACTGGGAAAAATATTCTAAAAAAGTGGCCGTATGTATTTTTTTTTCTTTTTTAAAAAAAAATTATTCATTCATCATTTATTTGTTTTATAATCATAATAATCATGATTGAATCGAATTTTTCGCAGAAAGATGAAAAGGCTCATAATGATTATGTTGGAGAATTGGACAAACAAATGAAAAAGATGAATAAAGATTATGAAAAGAAGATAAAGAAAGATAAAGATAATAAGCCCTCCATTGATTCTCATAATGTAAATAAAGTGGAAAAGTTTGAATTTGTATTGCGTTCCCCTTCCAGTTTTTCATCTCGTTAATTCCAACCTTTTATTTTATCCATTTCTTTAAAATAGCAATACATGACATCATTTGCAACTCTAGGTTCGAATATCGGACAGGCACAAAAGGAATATGCCGAAAAGGTGGCGAAACGTGAAAAACGAACGCACTCGATTATATCACAAATAGTCTGTAGACTTGCTGAGGGTCAATTTGCTTATTTTAATGATTCACTGAAAAGATGTGGACCTAGTATAACAAAGATGAAAGAGTGGGAACCATTCGCAGGAGAGGACATGCCACCACCTCAAGACTTGGATGATTTTCTGGAGGAACAAGTAAACTATTGCTGTCTTAAAAAAAATTCGACTTATTTATATTATTGTCTAACTTTCAATTCTATTAAAATAGGCATCCCAGTCACAATCAGATAAGAGTTCGATAACTTCGGAGAAAAAAGTAATATCTATTGCATCAATAGCGGAGAAACAGATAGCCGCAATGAACCTCTCACAAGAAAATAGGTTACCGTTTAATGAAGAACCTGAAAATAATATCATTTCAACGAGATACGTGCAAACGCATGAACAAAAATCTCCAGTAATAACGACACCTGAAACTACTAAACCGACGTATCCTCATCCATTTTCTCTTTCCTTGGATGGAATCAATAATCATGACAAGAAAAGTAATGAAAGCACTAGTTGTTCAAGTTTAGCGACATCATCAGTTCCTTCAACTCCTATAGTACAGCCGGCGCTTTCTGTCGATAATTCAACTCCGGCTTCTTCACCAATACAACCTTCAAACAATACAAATAATAGCCTAAAACCTTCGTCAACGTTAGATCTATTCTCAAGGTTTTCGATCGGAGTTCGTGATGATGATGATCCATTCATACGGGATGAGAAGGCTGTCGAATTTCGTCCACATGAAGTTTTCGTGGAAAGCAAAGTGGAAAAGAATGTGTCAAGTCAAAATCTTAGTAATCAATCCATAAATCAAGAAGAACGATCTATTAAGTTCCAAAATGTAACGACTGATGACAAGAAGGAGAATGAAAAAGAGAAAAAAGATAACAAAAAAAAGGATGAAGAAAAACCCGCGAAACTGCAGGATGAGGAATCCGAACAGAAAGACATTTTCAAAACGCTGACACTTCCACCCAAGAATGATAGAGATGGTATTTCTAACAATAGTAATGCAACCTTAAATGATGTTAACAAAAAGCCAAACGAAAAGTCAAACGAGAAGCCAAACGAGAAACCAAAAATTGAAGAAACGGAAAAAACAAAAAGTGAATTGCCCCCTATTGAAAAACCTAAAGAAAATAATGAGAGAATTAAATTAACGCTTGAAACAAGTAGACCTATTAAGATTATAAATGAGAAGAAATCGTCAATTGACAATAATGTTATCCCTAATTTAAATAATAATAATAATTCAGTAAATCAATCACCACCTCGAACATATTCAGAGAGTCCTAAACATGTCCCTGGCGAGCTTTCGTTTAAAAAGGATATACCATCACCTTCTCGATCACCAGTTCCGTTGAAATATTCTTATGATGGTGATGAGTACAGAAAAGAATACACGACTACAAGAAAATATGATGAAGATAGCGATTATTGTCAAACAAGTCCAGAGCTAAACAATAATGAAGCAAGAATAAATGAAATGAATCGTTATACAAACCGAGATGTAATTCATCATGATGAAAGTCTAATTTATAATTCATCCGTTCATGGAGAAAGAACGATATATAATGATGCAAATTATGATCGTCCGAAACATTATGATGATGATTATGAATCATATGATTATGTTCCTTCGCAAAATCAAGGATCATATGATTCGAGAGATACGAGAGACAGGCTTTTTCCACAAAGATCGTACAATAATAATGACCCTATGCCTCCAAGACGCGGTTCGTCAGTTCGTGAAATGACGAATCGTTTTCAGCTAATGAACGAGGAGAGAACACCCGTAAGTGTTTAAATCATAATCTTTTGTCATTTATTATTATTATTTTTTTCTTTATTTAATCTCGTCGATGTATTATAGAATTCTCATTCAACACGACATACGCCAGCGCCAATATTGGGACGTGTTAACGAAATTACGACACGATTTGGTGAAAGAAGAACAACAATACGAAATGAAAATCCACGTGGCGGAGATTATCATTATGAAAGTTATAATATGCCGATTGATTACAGGAATGATAGAGTATGTAATACCAAGTTTTTGTTATTTTTATAGCAATAATTGATTTTTTGATATTCTAAAATTGTTTAAATTGTTAGTTTGTTACCCCACATGATGGCATAACACCGATTCATCTATGCGATTGTCATAATTGTCAAATGGCTAGTAGCAGAGTAGCTTTAAGACATAATAATCCTGCGTCATATAATCCTTCAAACTTTGCAAGAAAGCATTATAATAATAGATGAAGGATTTAAGGAGAAATTTGATATTTATTAATTAATTATTTATTTCATTTTCAACTTTGTATATTATTTTTTTTCTTTTTCCATTTAATTTTTTTGTATTAATAGTATATTTAAAGAATTCATAAATGCTTTAATTAATGCTTGTTTGTTATTATTATTATTTATTATTTATTTATTTAATATCAGTTATTATTATTTAGTTATAAATTTTTTTTTTGAATATTAATAATATTTGTCATGCGTCATAAACATTAATAAATTGCGTAAGTAAAAATTTTGTAAAATAAATTGTTTGAAAAACCTTTTGTGAATTAATGATTTTTTTTCAAAAGGTGATCTTTATTTTGTTTGAACTTTTAGATTTTCTCGAAGAAAAATATATATATATATATATTAAGATGTTTGATTATTAAATCTTTAATAATTTTAAACTTATTATGTACAATCCTTTGATGATATTAAATTTGCACGTAATGTTATTCCTAAAATTAAAAAAAAAAAAAAAAACTAAAAGAATAATTAAACATAATCATCAATCTATTAAAATGTATTTACTCTCACCTTTATATATAAAAATTCTACTGGTTCATGAGGTCTAATTCAGATAATGATAAATCGGTTCTAAAATGATCATTGTTATCTATGTCAGGAGGAGTATCTCTAATATCCTTCGTACTAATAAATTTGATTTTCTTTTGTTCTAAATTATTAATTATTTCTTGCATTTGCTCACGCTTAAAGGCGTGAGCAGTAAAAGGTATCCCTTCGGGCCATCCAACGATATCAATTCCAAATTTATATTTTTCAGTTTCCCAATTTGAATAAGGTACAACACCATAACCAACTACTTCTCTATATAGTTCTTTCATGCGATGAGCAATAAATTGTCTTCCCTCATTCATATTTCTCTTATGTTTTTTAATAGGCCTAGTCTGTATATGTGATTCTAAAGGATAATAAAAGTAATTAGAGAGATTTACAAATGTAATAATGATCATTTTCACGAACTTACCTTCATTGTTTATATTATATTGAATTTTCATACCAAATTCTAGGGATGATTGAGTCCAACGTAAATCTTCAGCGGCCAAGAGACCCTTATCAGATCCTGTAACTTCACCAAAATTTTCACCAGGAATTCTAGAAGATAGTACAATAAAAGTTTCAACACCGCATTTTAAAGATAACATATCAGCTAATCTTTTCATATCATTCATATATCCTCTTCGTTCATTTGTTCTGGTACTTGCGGAGGGATTTAATGTAGGAGGTTTTGAATTATGTTTAATGGCCAAATCATGATAACCTTGTTTTTGTTGAGAAGAAACTTCTTTCCAAGCCGCCGATACCAAATGGTTTGACCTTAAAGGGTTATTTCCCGGGTTCGCTTTATACCAATCTTTTTTAAATAAATCAAAACCAGAAATTTCACGGGATTTCTCTATACGTTGAACCGTTGCTCTACCGAGAAATAATTCTACCTGTTCAATTGGTACTTCCATTTCTAATGCCAACCTTAAATTTTCTTCTTTACGTTCTTTGGCAATATCTCGAAGTTTTTTTTGTTGTTCGATCGATAAAGTAACCATGATTGATGATGAATGCTTTATTACTTTGTTCGTTTGACAAAAATAGCCACAATATATTTTATGTAATGTCGATCCGCAAATACTGAAATTTTTTTTTTTTTTTTTTTTTTTTTTTATTACTATTCGTTAAGGGATTGGTTTGTATAAAAGAGGAAACGTTAAAAGATGGGGAATATTTTTTTTATCGCAGCTTGGATTATATAAGGCATACACGTAAAAATTAAAGTGATAGACCTTGAAAGATAAGGCTTAGAAAAAAGAAAAAAAAACAAATTGGGCGTATAGATTGACAAATAAAGAAATACAAAGAACAAATGAAATGAAAGATCATAAGAAAGAAAGTTACCTAAATCGAAAAAAAAAGGAGGAAAGTAAAAAGATCAACAAAGGGATTCCATGATGTTTACTTGGATTTAAACGAAAAAACGAACAAAAGCAGTGGTATAAAATTAGCGATGACATGATGATAATTTACTCACCTAATCAGGTTGTTATTATATTCCGAACGGGAATTCCGATTTAAAGCGTGTTTTATTCCCACGTGAAACATTCTGAGCATTTAGAATTTGCTGCGTCAAACTCAATTATTGTTTTTTCCTTTATTAGTTAGATTTTTGATTTTATTAGAAGCTCCCTATCAATGATGGAATAAAATCCGAATGTAGATGATCACAATGATTGCGGCGCAGACGCAGACATGCTTACAATGTTATTAATGTTATTGTTTCTCTTTATGGCATGCGGAATTATAGTTGGAGTTAATTTCATGTTATTGTTATTAATTTTCTTTCTTTTATGACCGAATTTAGCATTCGAAAAAGTCATCCTTAGTGAAAATTTCTTATAAAACGTCCCAGTTTTTCTCATTTTCGTTTTTTTAAAAAAAAATAATCATGAACATTAAAACAAATGAAAACAAAAGAAAATATAACAATAATTCCTCTTCAATAAAATCATCAATTAAAAAAAAAAAAAAATCCCCCCGTCATTCGTCAATTATAATGACTTTCGATCGATAACCAAGCAAGTTATCTTTTTTTTGTGAAATTTTTTTCATATTTATACCTTCGGCAATTAATTCTTTTTGCCAAAACAACACTTGATTGTTTAATAATAGATTTAGACAATCCAATCTGCATGAGATCCTCTCTTGCAAACATCTCTTTAATAATATTTTTATTATTAAAGTTTAGAAAATTTTTTTTTGAAAAATTTATGCACCAGACATCCCCTCTCACAAACATCTCTTTAATAATATTTTTATTATTAAAGATGATGTTTGTGAGAAGGTTCTGGTTAAAAATTAATCAAAACCTGACTACCTCTTCTTTGGAATTTTTTTGGATTTTGTTCTTTACTTTTGATTTAACAACTCTTAATTTTTACCTCGTTTTTATGATTTCTTTAATTCCATCCTTCACGTGGTTAGTTTTTGTTGATTTCTCATATTTAGCTTAATTCCACCTTTTAAAAAAAGTTTTCATTATCGTAGTTGATTCAATTGAAAAAATATTTATTTTTTTAATTTTTTTTTTTTTTGAAAGTTGTAAGAAGAATTGGGCGCTTCGCAGTCGAAAAGGAGGAAATTGTCGGAAAAAAAAAATCCAATATTATTTCAGTCCCAATCTTTTCACATTAACACATTTGGGTTGATTGCTAGGAAAATCAGGTTCCGGGAATTTTTTTAACAAAAAATGAGATTTTTATTGCATTTTAGTTTTTGATGTTATTAGATTAAAATGCATTAAGCTCTTAACTTTCGTCAAAAATTTCTCGAAACCTGATTTTCCTAGAAATCCTTTCATTTTTTGGTTCACATATATAAAAATTTTTTTAAGTGGTGTTTAAATAAATATATACATATGCAAGTTTCTCCCTTTCTACTTCCAAGCGCCCATGTTATGAAACCTTTTTTTTCTTTTTTTTTTGAATTTCGAATTAGCTATCAACTAGGACATAAATTTTTTTAGATCAAAATTTTTTTGAATTTATAATAAAAGTATTTATTTTGAAAAGATCTATTAAACAATGTAATTAATGTTGAATTTAAACTTTTGTAAAGAGATATATATATAACATGATAATAATTAATTAAAACTTAAATGAAAAAAAAAATCTTCTTTCTATTATATAATTATTCCTTTTCTTTTTATACTTCAATTTTTTGAGCAAAGAATCTATACACTTCAATATAAGAACGATACATATCAAATTCATGTAACAAACCATTTAAGGTGGCTTTATGTTCATTTGATGGAATGCCAATTAAATTATCAACATATTTTAAATGCTTTTTAAAAACATTATACATAAACGATGCACCAAGTTCGCCATGCTTGCCGGCCCATTTACCGCAAGGTAATCGTCGAACTTCACGATTTATATGATGTATATTATTTATCAATCCTAACCATCGTTCAAATTCATCCACTAAATTTGGATCCATATTATGAGCTCTTGCCTTAGTTTGAACTATATAAATATATTAAAGAAGAAGGAAAAAAAAAACTTTTTTGTTTAATAAAAGAGATAAATAAAAAAAAAAGGGGGGAAGGTATCCAGGATACTTACTTGCATTACAGATTCTTTCGGTAGAGGGACCTTGATTCATAACGGTGAGTCTTGGTTCCATCAGTTCAATCCAACCATTAGTTTTTACTACGCGAGCCAATTCTCGTAAAACCAAATCTCTCCATTGAAATTCTTTGATGTCTAACATTAGAAATCTACAATATACCAAATCGAAGGTATCTTTTTCAAAGGGCAATCCTTCTAAAACGTTACATTGGATAAAGCTTACATTATAAGGCTTTAACCTTGGAAATGTAGAGAGTAAATCGACCCCAACAAAGTATGTTCTTGGATAATCTGACGCCATGTCGCATAAAAATATGCCAGGCCCGCATCTAAAGGGTAAATTTTAGGAAGAAAAGTTCATTCGTTTACTTTATTAATTTATTTTTATGATTAAATTGAAACAAAAAAAAATAAGAGAAGAAAAAAAGGTCTAGATTACATCTATTACCCAATATCGAGAACTTTAGCACCACCAGCACATAAAGCATCCTTTACAGGAGAAGAAAAATTACCATTCCACGATTCTCTAAAATAATGGTGTTGCACTTGTACTCGATCAGTTTCTTCTTCATCAAATAAGAATCTACCTTCATAGTAATCATTATAATTATTTTTGTTATTACGTTTAAAAAGCCTCGAAAATTTAAAACCCATAATTACGGAATATAATGGAAAGGAATTCAGAAAAGAAAAAAATTTTTTTTCCGATGACACGAAATAAATTGTTTTGATCTCGAACAATTGTATTCATATAAATTAATTAATTCAGCGATCTTTCAAATGCATTTCGGATTAACGATTGTCAAAGGTACAAAACCCCTTATTTCTGTGTATTTATTATTTTTTTTTCCTATAAATAAATATATATATATATATATATAAAAAAAAAAAAAAAAAAAAAAGGGAAAAGAAAAAGCAACCTCCTTAAATACACGATTGAAAATAAGTATAACACAATCTAGTACTCTAGTATATAAATCCTGCATTCTATTATCAATTAATTTGATTTTCGATAAATTAAGTAATTTTACACATATTAGAACGTACGTATTAAAAACTTCTGTTGTATATATAAAACAATATTACAAACCCAAATTAAATCCAACCATTTATTCCGAATGATTTATAATGAATTTTCGTTGCGTAATTATGTAATCACTATAATGGGACATATGCCCGTTAATTTTCGCGTAAACTTCTCAATTTATTAAGACTTTCCTGCCTCAATTTACGAATGAATACCTTATTCTTTAAATTTACCATATTTATTATTGCAACACTCATCTAATATGTTAATGAAACAAAGTGTTGTTAAATTTATATTACTTTATTTATAAAAGGATGAACAAGTGTAGACATGGGTTAGGGTTTGTCATGCATGTATTTCGTTCGTTTTATCTTTTACATAGTTGGCTAATTTTTGCTAAATTTTAAACAAAAATAACTAACTTATAAATAATAAGTATTTGGCTGTATTTAAAAAATTTATTGACTATTTAATCATGGTGGCAAAAAAAAAAAAATAATAATAATTTCTTTCTCTACAATAGTTATTCTGTTTGTTAAAATGTAATTTTTTTTTTTCGGAGACTGATCAAAACAATTAATCTTCAATCAAAATCTTTAAAGTATAAACAAGTTTACCCAGTTAATCAATCTTAATTAAAACTATCCGCGTGACCATTATTATTATTATCTCTTATATTTACCATTTCCCATTTTGCGAAAAAAAAAATTTCTTCCACAATTACAAAATAATGTCTACTGTTGCACACATATTTTACTTTGGTGTTGGGTTCGAGGAAGTACTTCTATTTTTGACATTGCTGTAGGAAAGGATACTCGTGTTTCCGAATTCAAGAAAATTATCAAAAAAGCTAGAGAACCAGAGTTTGACAATTTCGCTCCAGACAGACTTAAGTTATTGAAGCTTAAGAACCCTGTTGATGAAAGACATATTTCCGATATTCACTTCAAAATGACGAGAATGACGAATGACAATGTAACTTTAATGAAAGACTTGCAGAAAATTGCCTGAAAATCAAGCATTGCCCGAAGATCTCATTCACGTTATCGTAGGTAAGATCCTGCCAATGCTTTACCTCTCAAACAATAATTTGTGGTTGTCACTTCTTATTTCTATATTTTAGATTATCCAAATAATTGGCCAAGGCTCAAGACATATATTTAAATTTAGAACGGCCTCCTATGCCACTTTTATATACTGACGGACGTCTTTGGGATTATCAAGAATCGTTTAAGTTGGAAAAAAGCATGTTTGGGAGCTATATGATGTGTTCAAAAGAAATGGACGCGGCAAAACAAACATTCCTATGTTTTGTATGGTGTCTGGTGCCGAATGTGGAAAATCTCGAAATTCTACTGAGATTCCTAAAATACTCCGCAAAATGTTTGTAAGTGATCCAGAGTTGGGACTTCGTTTACAAGAAGCTTCTTCAACATTTCCTTAGAAAATGATACAATAATCAACACGTCTTTTGGAAACCGATGCAAATGCTGCTATTGCTAAACGGATGTTATACCAGTTTCAAAGTGACCTTCAATGAGCAGAAATTTGTGATGTTGTAAAGCAAAATCTTACAACTCTTGATGTTCTTAAAAGATGTGCTAATCAAAAAAAAAAAAAAATAGTATTAAAGGAAACGACTGTGATCCTCATTGTTGATGGATTGCAAACCGCTCTAATCAACCAAAGTGAGGAATCATCGTTTTATTCTTTAATGACAAAGATATTTTCTTGCCACGAACAATTTTCGCCTTGATTATTGCGTGTTGTACAGCAACTTTTTGCACGTCCATTTAATGAAATAGTTTCTCGTTCGCATTAAAAGCAAATTTTTCTTCCAATTCGTTCTTTGGAACCTCCCAAAAAGGGGTGAGGCAATCTTCAAAGATACACCACTTCTTCATATGTTAATAAACGATATGAGTGGAAATGGCAGAGCATTGGAGGCATTTGAATCGGCTTCAAGATGTAGATTTTGAAAATGACAGCTTTATTTCAATTGCAGAAACGGTATACTATCAACTTAAGGATCGCTATAGTGAATGGATTTTTAATACCTGTAATTTAACACATGTTCTTCGAGCTATTCTGACACACACATCTTTATCAATATCAGACTCTATCCCTGGTACCGATATTTTACCGGAGCAGCTTTCAAAACTTAAATTTGAAAACAAAATGATATGATCGATGTAGGAACTTTGCATGTCCATATATCTGGTTGTGGTACATCGAATGATAAGATTTTATCTACTTGGAATTTTAAGTATTATAGAGAACATCAAGTCATCGGAGACCCAACCATTCCTCCTATTGCCAATATTGGCAACATTTCGAACACTTATTGCATCCTTCCGTGTTATCAAGTAAAAAATATTTGAAAGTGGTAAGCCAATAAAGCTACGAGATATTCATGCTGGAGCGGATCATAACTTTAGTGCATTATTATCACTAGAGAAGACTATTCAACGAGAAATTACCAAATCAAGCCCCTATTCCAACAATGGAAAGTTAATTTGTGATAATCACGAAATTGATCTTAAAAATACATTATTAATGGATCAAGTGCTCCTTACGGAGACTCATTTTGCCCAATTTATTTGGAGAACTCTCCTCGGAAAGTTCCTAAAATCAAAAGCAGTGACTCAAGAAATTTTGATGAAGAGTATAAGAAAGTAGCTGACAATGAGGATGTTTTTATTCTCATTACTTGCGGAACTTCCAACATTTCTACATTTCTACCATTATGGCTATTGTTGATCATGAATATTTGAGTTCGTATTTTGGCCCATTTGCAGGACGAACATTCCTGTTAATGCAAAGTAATGGATTCAATGTCAACGATGCCACTTATTCTCAGTTAACAGCAGTCACAAGGATAGGCCAAAATCGTGTCCTTAGTTTGATGTCTGGAAGATTGTTTTCAAAGGATTGGTATCTCCCGTGATAACTTGGCTAATATGCGGTTTAATTGATTTTAATTTCTGATCGATTTAAGAATGTTTTTCAAATATTACAGCATTTTCTCATTTCATTTGAAATCAGGTGGTAATTATTTGGGTATTGGTTTAGATGCTCATTTGAGTGAAAATTGCACTTATAAAACTAACCATTAATCAGATTAAATCTGGTCTTCGACTACTACTACAACTACTACAACGACTCTTCCAATATAGTCTCCGACAAAATACCGCTAGGTTGCTTTTCAGATTTAGGCATTTGTTTATATGCCTAAATTGGGCATTGGAATTCTGTAAGTTAAAAAAAAAATAAGGTTGGTTATTTTGTTTTTATTTTTATTTCTTCAGAAATTATGCAAAGCTTTTTAGAAATACAGCGAAATTCCGTTAAGTCTCTTTGGAATCAAAAAGTGTTCAAATTAGAAAAAAAAAGATTCTAACCTAAACATACAGTATGTTATGAGCTCAAAAAGCTTGGTATGTTTCTGTACTTTCAAGAAAGATCCTATTTTGATCCAAAAAACAAAAGATGTTTTTTTGAATAAACATATAATCATTCACAATACAATTAGAAAAAAGTTGTTTTTTCTGATAAAATAACATTTCAGATATTTAAAAATAGCATGTATATGTGATCTTATAATATATAACTAATTGCCTTATAATAAATTATTTATTCAAAATTCATTATTAAGTAGTAATTAATGTTAAATGAAAAATCAGCATTTATTATTTACCAAAATTAAATTATTATTTGTATCAAAAATGATAATTAATATAACAATATAAATATGAAAAGATTGCTAGAAAAATAAAGTTTTGTAAATTTTTTAACAAAATTTTTATTTTTATTGCATTATAGTTTTTATTAAAATATAATAAAGTCTTTAATTTTAATCAAAAAATTCTTAAATTTTGATTTTTTTAACAAATTTCCTATATATTATACAGTTTTTAACAGATTATGATTCAAATTATACATCATAAGATATTCAGTGTAACTTGAAAAAATATCTTTTATAAAGAAAAAAAAAGTATTATTATTAATACTATATGATATAAATAGAATAATCTCATTGATATTATATATTTAATATATTAAAAATATGTCAAATTAAATTGAAATATATATTAATATAAAAGAAAAACATATTTATATTAAAGTTATTATTAGTATTTATTTGACAAATAAATAACTATATTAATAAATAAAATTTATAAATAAAAAATATTTTTACTATTCTTTTTATTATAAATGATACTTATATTTCTTTCATTTAAAATTAAATTAAAATTTTTTATAATAAATTCAATTAGTTATTTTTATAAATTAAAATAATATTACTTAATTATTATTTATAATAATTATTTAATTATGATAAAAAATTCATTTTATATAATTTTAATTTTTTTTTTATAATAATATTTCAAATAAAATCATTTAATAAAGATTTATTTTTATTTTTATAAAATAGTACTCTTTAAATTATAAATATAAAATTGTTTATAAAATATTTTAGAAAATTTAAAATATTTTAATATACATCATACAAGGCTTCTTCCCTTTGAAAATTCAAAGTTAAACTTTATTAGAGTTTTTTCTATACTTAAAATACTTAAAAAACGTTATCCTAACTTATATAATTCATCATGAACTTGTCTTAAATGCTCACTTTTACCTGAGATATTTGAACACATTTAGACTTACCCGATTACCTTTAATCAAATTAACAATATTATATTTGATACTATAGCATTCCTCTTTTAATACTTAACTGAATTAATTTTAAATTCTTTTGACATTAAAGAAATTATTTCCCTCGACCTATAGAAATTAGATTCAAATAATAATTCCTTTAATTTTGTGAATTTTATTAAAGGTATTGTTCCATATGCCTTTTCTAACATACTACAAAATCTTATGAAGAATAACTTAATAGTCCTTAATCTTTTGTTCTCCACTTATTATTTTATATACACTAAAATCAAATCTCTTTAGATTGATTGTTGTTATACCACCAAGCAACTTGAGAAATCTCACAATATTTCCTTTTTTGATTACAAATCACATTTTAATATAATTGATTTCTCCACTCTTATAGTTTACTCTTTTACCATTCCTCCTTATTTTTTTGCTTTTTTCAAATATAATTCTAATTGATTAAATTTTTGGATCAGTAGTAATTAAGCTCCTAATACTGAATGGTTGAACTTATTTTAAATTTGTTTAAAATAGGTTAGTCTGGAATAGTGTAAGGTTGATTTTGATTTAATTTTTTAAATAGAAAATTTTGTACTTTCTCATTAGTAATTTGTAATTTTTACTTTATTTTAATAAGGATTATGTAAAGCTACTACATGTAAAAAAAAAACTTAAAATATATTAACATCTAA
>CAJVPQ010000231.1:0-33462 GCA_910591825.1 Funneliformis caledonium
GAATATACTCTATAGTATATAAAAGAACCATTATCTTACTGAGACAACTATTAGATTACTACGTAAACTTTAAAAGATTCACCACTCGAACACCCCGTCTAACTGTCGTAATTCGCAAGAATTGCACGTTAACAATATTAAATGATGATTGTAATTTAAAATTAATTAAGTATCTTAACTAGAAATTTAAAAAGAAATATTTATTTTCTTTTAACTTTTTTTTTTTTTTTTAAAAATTAATATTAAATTAAATTAATATTAATAGATTTATTATTTAATTAGAAAATATAAGAAATTAATAGATATTTAAAAAAAATTTATAATATTGATAAATTTATTTGTATTTTTTATTGAATAATTAGTCATTAAAAGTATTTTTAGTTTTAGTGACTATCTGAAGAAAGATATCAGTAATTAGTTAACTTAAATAAACTTAAAATAGGGTCATATATAAGGTTGTTAGATGAAATTTAAAGGTTTTATAAGTCATCTAAATAAAAAAAGATAAAATTTAACGAAATTATATTAAAACCTTATTAAAAAATTTACGAAATTTTAGAAAAGATAAAACTATATCAAAGCATATAAAAATGCAAAACTATATCAAAATTTTAGTAAAATTAGCGAAACTATAGTTTAGAAGTTTTGTTAAATCCAAAATAAGTTTAGACAAACAACCTTAATCATATGAGATAGTTGTAATTTTTATTTAATTTTCTCATTATGTTTTTTAAATGTTTTGTAATTATAAAATTATTTTAATAAAGTAATAGTGATTATAGTCGATATAAGGGTAATTTATTATTATTTAAATTTCTTTTTCAAAATTAGATGATTATAAAGAAATATACTAATATAAGATATGACTATATAAAAGTCTAATTATATATAGTAAATTTAAAAATATAATAAAAATTATCTAATTTATTATTATTTATGATTGATATATACTTATTATTTAGAAATATTAACAACTTTTACATTATAAATCTGTAAAAATATTAATTTAACTGAAGTTTGATATAAATAACAGATTTAAAAAAGAAATTATGTTAAAAAAGTTAAATTGCTAATGTAAATGAGCTAAATTCTTTTTAAATTGAATTTATTTTGTTAAGTTTTGCAACTAAAAATAATAAATTATTAAAGATAAAAGTATTGTATTTAGTAGAAGTAAATAAAATAATTGTAATGCCAATTTTATTAATTTTTTTTTATGATTATTATATTGAGATAATGCATTAGAGGTCTTTAATTTAACGGAAAATAAAGGATAATATGAATATAAGCTTTAAGTATGTTAATTTATTAAAAATATCACATAAGCAAGGGTGAATTTGTATAAAATTTATTATCTAAATTGATTTAAAAAACATCATAATATTACATGATAAAATTTCATATTCAAGTATAACTTAGTAGCAAATTTCTTGATCTTGCAAAATTCCTAATAAATGATACATTTTCTTTAATAAATTTATTAATAAAAATCATTGGAATATTATAAATATCTATAAAATATATAAAAATAACTATATATAAGTTAATAATAATACATGATGAATAAATTTATATATCATCTTTCTACATCTTACTTATATAACACAAATAAAATTATGATTAATTTAATTATAATCTACATTAATTAATTAGTAGTAATAGCTACACCAATATCACTCTCATTTTCGTCATTTGCATCATCATCTTCAACATCATCAACAACAACATTATAAACATCGTTAACAGTCTCTTCTTGCATTTGCATTTGTTGATGTTTTTGCATTGCTAATTTATTTTGTTGCTCTTTTTCTTTTTGATTAGCTAGCTGCCTTTCGTAAGCAAGTTTTTGGAAAAAATTTAAACTTTGTATAAATTTATTTCCAGTCTAAAAAAAAAAAAAATTAAAAAAAGATATAAATCCTGTTTTTAGTAATAATAATTGAAAATCTATTATCAGATTAAGATATCGTACTTACGGTATGATTATTAATTCTATTAAACAATTCTATCGTGTAGCTCCTTACAGTTTTAAGCGGATAAAATAATCCCAACCCAATCGGAAATAATCCCCCTTGATTTTGTGGTAAATACGACAAAAACTATTATAAAGAAGAAAATGAATCAAACGTGATTCAATCAATAAGGAGCGCTATGCAAGTCTGTTACATACCTCGATTATCTGTTCATTAGTTAAAACGTTAGTAACAAAAGCCTTATATAAACATTCTACCTCCTCTTCAGGCATATTTTTTAGATTCTTCAATTTAGCAACTTGGTGGTAAACATCTATAGCTTTTATACTTCTGACTTTTAAATAATTCTGAAAATCCTATTAAAATAAAAAATTTAAAGAGAAAATATTGAAGATTAAATAAAATAAGAAAGCACGCAAATCCTTCTTTCTCCTCTTACCAACTGATAATATTTGTAAGAAATAGTTTGTCTCCAGCCTTCAATTCTATTAACATTAGCAGCTACTTCACGTAATTTTGAATTCTCATCTTGAAATGCTAATCCCGTACCCAATATATCACCATGATCTGTATCTTGTGCCATCATGCCAATTTTTGTTGACCCAAAAGCCTCAATTTCATACAAAGCTGTTAACCTTACAAATCTTTGTACGTACTCTTGAAATTTCCCTCTAATGGTCGTTTCTCCATAATGATGTTGGATTGCATGCATCACCTATAATAAAAAGGTGATTGATTGATTCTTTAGGTTTGACTCAAAACGATTTTCTCGTTAATAATAGCAAGTTTATATAACCCACCTCTGCCATAAATTCATTATCAGTGGTATCCCATTTTTCTCTTCCCCAAGATTCTGTTTTGCTCGAAGAAGGTGACCTTGACCCGTCTTCAGGCCTTTCGTCAGGTTTTGTACCATATGAAGGTGTCGCAATATCTTTACTAACTGTAATCTTTCCTGTATCAATGTTACATAACACATCCCACCATGAACTGTGATCCTCAAAAATTCTATTTGTTACTCCCGCAATAAATCCAGGACTATATAATAAAGAAGAATTTGTGTTATGAACCTTCCTTCCCCCCAACATCTCGTGAAAAGCAAATTAACATTCCTTTCTTGTCAACTTACACTTTTAATAAATCATCGACATTCGTCAAGTTGGTGTATGGAAATGCACGCTCCGTAAATCCTCTCAACACGCCTCCGCTACCACTTCCCATAGCGCAGGCTGACAGCACATAGTTCGCCACATCCCCCGAAGGATGCCCTTGGCCCAAAAATATTATGCGTTTTTGCGTCAACAACGCATTCAACAATAAAATTATTGGATGCGTTTGATTACCACTTGAGTCCAAATGTGGATGAAATGCATGATTAAATGGTTGTGGCGATGATGGTGAGAATGTTGTAATCAACTTAATCAAGGAGAACTATGAAAAACAAATACAATTCAATCTTTTCTTTTTTTTTAAAAAAAAAGAGTCAGAAAAATTCCCCCCTCCCTTTCTAAAAAAAGGAAAATAACTTACATCGCCAACTTCTTCAGGATTGACAGTTAAAGGCACGCGGATAGGCAACTTTATTCCATACTCAACTTTAGTCTCATAAAAATGCCTATCCTTATTTTTATTTAAATTTGGTATTAAATCTACATAAGTTGCTCTCTTAAAATTTGCGTCATCGCTTGTAGCATTATCTGTTCCGGCCTCGCCACCTTCAGCATTATTAACTATTCCTAAACCTTTTCCTGTATTCTCATTATCTTGCTGTTTTTTACAATTTTCATAATCGAACTTTTCTTCAAACATATCTTTATTCTCTGAAGCGCGCAGTATGGCCTTTTCATGTGTCGAGAATTTAGGCATATTTGTCACATTCATGGAATTTACCGATTCATATAATGATGCTAAACATTCTACTGATGGATTTTGAAAATAATTTTCTAATGCTATTAATAAAACCGGCTAAAGGTGGATAACGAGTAGATTTTAATTAAAAGAATAACAAAAAGAATAAATTAATTTTAAAGAATCCTCGAACTTACCTTGTAAATATGTAAATATTGATGTCTTGTACATATAGCCATAGCCTTCACAATAGCACCTCTAATAAGCAAAATTCAAAATTCCAACAATTAATCAAAAACTCTCAATTTCAAATTCAAAAATCGAAAGATCTCTCGATTAAACTTTTTACCAACCTTCTGGCCTCTTTAACATGCTTCGTTCTAACCAGATTTAACGCATATAATAATGGGGTTTCGTTATTATCATCATTAAGCCTACCATGAACACCAGAATTGGTATCATTGTCAATTGATATCTTATCTGGATCAGGAATGGTTTGATTTAAAAAGAATACTGTCCAATCTTCTGTGCGTAAATGCGCACCATCTGGTAACATTAACTCTGCTAATAAACTGATATAATTTTGACATTTGGTAAATTAATAAATTTTCATGAATTGAAATTAGGATAATTAACTTACTGTTCATCTGTACCGGTGGCTTCAGGATATTGATGTGCTAATGAAGATCCTTTATCGATATCGAATTCTGCCAACAAGATATGAGTAACATGAGCACCTAATGGAGAAGGCATGATTAATTTATTAAATTATTGATATTTTCCAAATTATTCTAAATTAATTGATTAAATTAGTTAAATCTAACACGTATTTAAATTATTAAGGTAAATTTTTTTAATAAAAAAATAAAAAAAAATAAAATTAAAAAAATAAATAAATTAAAAAAGAATGTAAAAATTACAAGTTTAAAAAAAAAAAAAAAAGAGAATTTTTGTGAAACTGAAATTTTAGGGGAATAGACGAACGATGTTAGATTTAAAGGGTTCACAATTTACTGTTTATGAAATAAAACTATAATTCGTGTAACTTGACATTAAAACCTTGTCACGTGTATCCCTTTCATAGAAGCTAATAATATAATTTTTCAGAAATAAATTTTGTTATAATTTTCAGAATAATAAAGTCTGACTGAATCGTCATTCGAATAAAAAGATTCTAAGATATTTAATACTTGATTAATTGCTTAATATTGCTTCAAAGAAGAGAGCCAATTCAATTATTTATTGCTCGGCAACATCATTATTTCCGGTCTCATAGACCCGTAAGCATACATCCATAAAATGAGTTACTTTTGTTTCTCTCGTATCTATTCATTTTAAATACGGCCATCACCTGGATATCGTTTGTTTGTCAAGTGCTCAATGCGACACTAACCTGGCCACCAGGTTCGAACATTAATTTTTGATATGGGAAAATCAATTACTTTTAAATCAAGTATGGTTTTGAAGGTCGAGATTTGTTCGGATTTAGCTATAACCTGTTTTTCCCGGCAGTTTCCCTCTTTCTATTGTAAAGGTCCCACGAGGATTTAGCTTCCTGTATAATCATCATTTTATATCATTCTTGAGTGTTATGATTCTAAAGCATTTCCATAAGAACGCCTGTAAGTTTTCCGTTGATTGTAAATCATTTATTTCTCTCTAACATCTGTGCGTATGGTGAGCAAGGAACGTTCTGCCCTTCCAAGACTTTTATCATTCTAGGGATAGAATATAGCATAATATACTAATCACATTTCTTCCAATACAGAAGAAGCAAAAGGACGTGTTTCAGAGCGGAATTAAAAGCCCAATTAACCAATGCAGTTTTTCCGTCTCAAAGGAGAATAAGGCTAAAAATCGAAGAAACGAGACAAAAAATGATAGATAAAAATTCCGGTTTTTTCGCACTTTCCATAAAAGGTGACGTGAGAAAGTGAATTACGGGCTTACATGTGTTACCATAATAAATGGTTATTTATATTATTGTTTTTGTTAATCTTTTTGGTTACATCAAAAAAGAAATTTCTTTGGCATTAATTAACTTGATTTACATAATATAATAATAATACCACTATAGTTAAATGGTTGAATTTCCCTAAGATTACCAAAGGGTTATGGGAGGATAACGAGAGTACGATCGACTATACCTTTTTTAAAAATCGAAAAGCCGAATAGAAAAATTAATAATTATAACAAGTTTGAACACAAACAAATGAACAATTTGATTAATATTATTACTATTATTTCAATGTTTAGAACTGGAAAATCAATTTCAAAGTCAAGACTGATAAACCCGAGGGACTTGTCAATAAAAAACAACAGCTTTTGTTTAGAATGTGGCGAATTAAAAAGATATAATATTCAAGAACATTATAGAAAAACCACCATCATCATCTCAAGTTGTTTTGTCACAAAATCTATTTCCTATTATCATTCCCGTCCCATTTTATTTTACCCGTCGTGCTGATTTGACGCAGTAAGATAGAAGCACAAGCTCGATGTTAGGCGATAAAAGGTGGGAACATAGATTAACGAAACCAATACTCATGAGGCTGAGTGTAACAATCCACTCATTCGAGCATGAATGTACATGAAAACTTGTAATGTTTATCGGTTTGTACCTTAGAATCTTCTCAAAGGCGGTCCAAATATCCGCAAAAAGATACAATGAGATAGATGTGTTTGGTCCATTCTTTCTATGGATTGCATTATATAAAATTAAATATATGAGATTTATAACAAGACAATGTTAAAATAACATTTTATGTGTGATTTATCATGCATACTTTTTTTGTCTTCTTGAAATGTAAATATCCCCTAGGAGAAAAAGATCACGTGAACATGCAAGAGATGACAAGTGTGCAACGGTGAAATTAATTAGTCAATTGTTCCTTGCTTAGAATAATCATTGTTGTATGCACGATCAAATTAATTTCGGTTCCGAAGATCGGTATTTAGAAGAAATTCCAAGTGACTTACCATAACTTTGCTTGAAGGCAAAGTGATTATTGGTAATGATGATGCTTTCAAGCAAAGTTATGGTAAATCACATCACACGCATACAAATCATTTCTTTTTTTAAGAATAAGGATGAAATTTGGGGGGTTTTTTTTTTTCATGCTGACTTCATTGGTATTATGGAACTTATGACGCCTGAATTGTCCACAATGAAAAAATTTCTTTTGTCAATTCATTTACGGGGATAAAGAGAAAATGTGGTTTGTTTTCACGTGAGATGGAATTCCGCGCCCGTCTTCAAAATTTATGAAAAATTTTCACGAAGAAACTTTTTACCGCAATTTTAACAACGGTAAAAAATGGACAATATAACAATTCATGTTAATATTGTTCGGAGTTTTAAGAAATATTTCCTAATCTGTTCCGATTCAAATTGTGATTGGATCATGCCAAGTTTAAGTACGTCACTATCAGCAAAATCATAATAAACCGAAACAATGTATGTTCTTAATAATAAATATTGTTCACATTTAAAAACGAATCATTTTGAATAATGAATGCGTTTTTCATTTGATTCGGAGGTTTATGCAAAAGAATTTTTAATATGCATCAATGAGATTAAACCAATGTGCAAAAAAAAAAAAAGAACTACGGAGCTGCATTCAATGATTTAGTAAAAAAAAAAAAAAAAAAATGGTATGACGCTCTCCCAAACTTTATTTTTGTCTTTATTTTTTTTTTTTAAATCAAAACAAAAAATCAAAAAATAGATTATCGACTAAGAATAAATAATTGCTCTTTTTTTTCCCAACTTTGGATTGCACCACATCGAAACACTTTCAATTCGTTCCAAGGGTCAATTCAACTACATAAATAACTTAATTTTGAATTTTGTCTTGTTTTCCTTAATCAATATATTCTTTCTCCTGATGCAAAGTAAACACGAAATATAGAACTTAAATGGAAATTATAGTCAGAAAAAGACAATTGAACGATTTTTATTCAATTGATGATGAAACTCTATGGCAGACAACGGGGGATTTGTCCAATTAAATTTAAGAATTACGCCTCACCTTATTAACATATTTGTGATAACGTAATGAAAATCCAATAATGAATATCCCCAGAACAGGGTTTCCACGTGGAATAAAAGCTTGCATTTCAAACGTGATCGTCGCATTTCTTTACGAACCACATTAACGACCCCAGTGAACAATTTATGATATTGTTTCGTAAAAACTTAAACAAGGGATTTCAACCGTATAAGTTCATCGACTCATAACAATGTCCAATGGTTCAAGAAGTTGGTAAAAGTTTTCGTGATAAAACCAAAAACAATGGGTATAACCAAATCCGCATAATCATTCTTTTTATTTTACTTGGCCGATTTATGCAGTGTTTGAGGCTTTTCGTCCGAACATTCGAATCACGTCAATGGAACCTTTTTTTGGTCATATTTTGTATGATTTGTTGTTATACGATGTATACTTAACGTCTTATGGTTCGTTACATGTATGAGAACTTTTATGAATAAACGCGCATTCCCTTTTGTCTTGTAAAAGAGGAACAAACCTTTGCATCACAAATGCTAAAGTTGATGATATAAAGCTACATCTTTCGTAGAAATGAATTTTGTGAAAGAAGATACAACAGATCAGAAACGATTGTTCGTTATCAATACAATACGATATAATACCCCCTATTTATTATAATCACCAAGGTAGTAACTTATTAAGAGGAATAATCTGATTTGTTTCATTGTTTATTATCTCGTCGCAACACGAAACATTTTGTGACGCGTGTGATTAAATCGAATGACTCATGAGAGTAGTGCTTGCTTGATAAAGGAACGATCGATAGTCATATGCTTGATAAATGTTTGACAATCGTTTAATCGCTTTCCAACGGTTAACGTTTTAAGTCAAATTAACGATCACGAACATGATCCCAAAGTGAGACAAGCAGGATAAGCCGATTGTTTAATTGAGCCATTTCCTAGTATTGTATGCAATAATTAAATGAAAACGCGCGCGTTCTTTAAAAAAAAAAAAAAAAAAGGGACGGATGGCCTTTATTTGCACTTTTTACACCATATTAGTATAAATTCGGTTTTGATGTGGTTAATTTCCGGAAGAAAAAAAAAAAAAAACAAAAAGCATAACATTATTATTATTTTTAGTAAACTATCCATGGATATAAAGTTGGATCGACAATGTACTGTACACTTGATCTTTACCTTTGATGAGAAAGGAAAAGCGTATATCTTAAAATTTCTATCAAGGTAAAATCTATGCACTTTAATATTTGTACGAATGTGATAAATCAGGATTGCCTTTTGTTGTGCAGAAAAATGTACAGTGTAACGCGCGTGTTGTTTATGAAATTGAATTTCGAAATTTGGATTCTTCTCTAGTTATTTTTGGGTTTAGTTGATCATCGCTGGGTTTTGATGGTTTTATAATATTTGGGTTCCAAATGGGCCAATCAATTTTTATTATTCGGACGTGAAAAACGATTTTCTTTATTTTTTAACGTTTAATGGTGAAATCTTCAACAATTACCTCATAAAAGATTGTGAAATGACGCCTACAAGTTTGATTAGTAGTTTAGATATCAGCTAACTTTTAATCTTTCCGTGTCACGTCGTTTAAATTTGGAGATCGCGTGTGATATACCGAACTCCGACCGATCTCCTTTCCATTCGTTGGCACAAAAAAAAAAAAAAAAAAAGGATATTTTGCTTCTCGAAGAGAAAACGAAAGCATTGTTTACAAAACATGTTCAACGAGCAAAAGACACCCTTCGAGCGAAAAAATAATAAAAAGTTTTGGACTGGAGAAAATAAATTCTTTTTTATTTCTTTTGTTTAAATTTATCGTATAATATTTTTTACGAGTTCGAGCGGTGAAAAATTTTCATGAATTGTTTGTTTCATTGATCAGAAACAAGAAAAAAAAGTGTTTGCATGCATTGCATTTGATGTATTATTTGTAAGTATGTATTGTATTCCTTATGATAATTCCAGGTTTCCGATCACCCGGTATAGGCGAAACGGCTTTCAATGTTCTCCTCCCTTCAACAAAAAAGTAATGATTGTTTGTTAAGATTTTTTTTTTTTGTTATCGAAAACGTTACTTTATGGGTTCGTTTCTTTTTTTTTTTTTTTTTCTTTTTTTTTTAGGGGTTTCATAATTTATTTTGGATTCTGATAACGTAAAGTGTGACAATGACAAGTTGGGCTATACACATTTTTTAAGGGGATCCTATCAAATTTAAACATTATTATTTGAGTAAGAATGAAACAAAAACATATTAAAAACACCTCCCTAGATAGGATTAGATGGCTTTTAATTAAAACTTTAAAATATGTTTATTTAAAAAAAAACCTGTATTCTCTCCAAAAAGGAATAATTCCTAGATAAAGGATCTAAAAAAAAAAAAATTGGTATTATTCGTAATTCTTTTTTTGGTGGTACCTAACCTTTATTTTGGTATAATGAGAAAGGGGAAAGATGGAATTTTTTTTTTTTAGATCGGATGGTTCTGATCGACAAAAATACATACCTTTTCTTATTTTTGTATTTTTTTTTTTTTTTTTGTATCCCATTATCTCATCTCGTAATGTAACCATTTCATAGTTATAATGATACATTGATGCATTATCGTGATATTACAAGTTTTTTTTTTTATTTATTTATCTTTGGTGATGACAATTAATATTGTCTCATTTACTTTACCTTTTTACCATAAAAATAAACCATTTCAAGGGCGTCGATCATTTAAAACATTTTAAACAATAGTAACTGATCATAAATTGGACAATACAAATTAGATTTACACAAAGTAAATATATTGACGATCTTAGATGAATTTGTTGGAATGTAATGTTTAAAATGATTATTATCAAAAGATTTTCATATCAGGAATAATAATAAGAATACAAAAAAAAAAGAATAAAAAGACCAAATAATCTACCATTATTTTAAAACCAAAAATCAACCCCTCCTTTAATTTAACGACAAGTTCTTGGAAACGTTTTTACTTTACACAAAGTTAATTATTTTAATTTTTCTGGTAAAAATTAAAGTTTTAAATTTGTTAAAGTACTGTAAATTTTTGTATAAATAAACCCAAAAAAAAAAAAAACTCCAAAAATTCAAACGAATACCTCCACATTTGTAAAATAAAAATTTTTTTTGATAAAAAATATCATTTCATATTTCATTAAGCATGTCTTCATTCACAACAATCCCACAATTCACGCAACCAATCTCAAAAACTTCCCCCATTGGAATTATCGGTGCAGGCCCTGCCGGCATATCAATAGCTTATAATTTACGAAAAGAAGGATACAAAAACATCACGATCCTTGAATCATCATCACACATCGCAGGGAAATCCGCTACCTTCTATCATGAAAATAAAGGTTATGATGTAGGAGCATTGATGGTCGGCCATAATTACACGAATATAAAAGCTCTCGCCTCTGAACTTGATTGCCCTCTTGAAACATTTTGCGGCCGTGCACTCGATATCGATAATAATACCTACTACGTAGATAACACAGATAAAATTGGTATCTACCCCAAACTGCTGCCTAACCTAAACCATTACTTGGAAGAGAAACAATCCTTTTTGGATATCTCTCGACCTGGTCATGGTCAATTAAGTGAATGTGAACTATACGCACCCATCACCCAATTCTTAAAGGACCGAGACATGCCCTATTTAAAGGACGCTTGGAGTTTGGCTTACACCAGTGCTGGATACGGTTACGTTGAGGATGATATTCCAGCAGCCTACTTCCTCAAATTTATTGAAAATTCCGAAAATACGATTTCGTATTTTAAAAACGGTTTCCAAGACTTTTGGTCAAAGATGGCAGAGGTATGCGATCGGGTTTTCTTTTTTGAAATTTTGAAACGGCAACTTTTTTGCTGCGCCAACTAAACTTTTTTTTTTTTTTTTCCAGAAACTCAATGTGATATGCAATGCCAAAGTCATATCGGTTGATCGTTCTCTCAAACAACAAAATTTAGGACCAATACTTGTCACAATTCAAAATTCCCTCCAAGACTTCTCCCAAACCCTCGCATTCGACCACATCATCATTGCCACGAACCCTCGTCAAACCGAACAATTCCTTTTACCAACTCCGGTAGAAAAGGACCTCTTCTCAAAAATCATCACCTTCGAATTTTATACAATCATCGCCACAGTCAAGAATCTACCAACAAAAGTTGGGATGACAACCATCCCAAAGTTTTGTTCGGATAAACGTTATGTTGGTCACATCACTGCGTATTACTGCGCTTATGATGGAGTTCCAACTTACATCTTCTATGCATACGGAAATAAAGAAATCGGTCCTGAAAAGGTTACCGAAATGGTCAAACAAGATATTATAGATATGGGCGGAGACCTAGAGGAAATACATTATAATAAACGATGGGATTTCTTTCCTCATGGTAAATGATAGTTTTTATTTATCCTCATTATTTTTTTTTGCCTCTAAAAAATTTTTTCCTAAATTTCCTTTTTTCTGGTTAATAGTTTCCTCACTAGAAATGGCAAGAGGCTTTTACAGCAAGGTTGAGAACATGCAAGGACAAAATGGAACTTTCTATGTCGGTGGCTGGTTAGACTTTGAGCTAACCGAGAATTGTGTATCCTATTCACGTGATTTGGTCAGGCGATTCTTCAACCTTTCCAATAATCCAGAAAAATCGGCACATTTACCAATCCAATCGCAAATTGAGATCAAGCCTGCCTCCACGCTTAATTGGGGTATGGTGTTACGTTTAGCTGCCAAACGGTTCCCTAATAAAATCGCCTTCACCTGGGTCGATGTTAACATCCGGGCGGAGGCGACGATCTCATATGCACAATTATACAAGCAGGCCCGATCTGTGGCTCACTATTTAAGGAATAAAGCGGGACATAAAGTTGGTGACCCAATCTTACTATGTTATGCCCCCGGTCTTAAATTCCTTCCGATTTTATTTGGTTGTATGTTAGCAGGAATAATCGCTGTTCCAATAGCCCCACCAAATCTTGCAACGGCCGAAAAAGATATTGCCAGGTTCAAATATTTAGCCCAAACTACTGGTGCAAAGTTAGTATTTTCGGACCGAAATTACATGAATTATACCAGATTGTACGCCGCTAGTAGTTTTATTGGGATCGGAAAAAAGGTCGACTGGCCTGAAGATTTAACTTGGGTTGAAGGAGAAAGCATCGTTTCATCATCGGAACTATTTGATGAAAAATTAATTGAAACAGTAGGATGTGAAAACGTTGCCGTTTTACAATTCTCTTCCGGAAGTACGGGGGATCCAAAAGGTGTCATGTTAACCCATAAAAATCTCTTACACAACGTGGACCTGATGCAAAATGAAATCAACCTGGATGAGGACAGTACGATAGCCTTCTGGGTACCACAATTTCATGACCTTGGCCTGATCGGGGGTTTCTTAAATACGATTCGGGGAGGATGTCAGTCAGTCGTTATGTCACCTTTAACATTTTTACAAAATCCTGCCAGCTGGCTTCAGATGATAACGAATTATCAAGCCACGTTTACTGCGGCCCCAAACTTTGCCTACGAATTAGTGGCTCGAAAATGTGAAGATAAGATTATTGGAAAGTTGGACTTCACCTCATTACGTGGTGCTTTTAATGGTGCTGAACCTGTACGTTGGTCAACCTTGAAATCCTTTGCCAAAAAATTCGGACCCGCAGGATTTAAACTTTCAACATTCAAGTGCCTTTATGGCTTAGCTGAACATTGTGCTTACTCGGTAGGGTTCAGGAACAAACATGATATTCCAACGGTTATAGACATCGATCCCGATTTACTTCGTGAAGGACGGGTTAAAATTCAAAGTGGACATCAAGAAAATAATATCGTTTCAACTGGTGTGCCTAATTTGGCCATGCAAGTTGAAGTTAGAGTTGTTGATCAAGAAACCAGCCAACTTTGTTCTCCAAACGTTATTGGTGAGGTTTGGGTATCTAGTCCTAGTGTTGGAAAGGGTTATTATGGAAAGAAGGAGATAAGCGAAGACACATTCAAAGCAAAGTTGGGCAATAACGACCACGGTAATTGGGTTACTGATAGTGGAAGTTTCTTAAGGACCGGTGACCTTGGATTCCTACATAATGGGGAACTCTTTATTACAGGACGCGTAAGTATTTAATTTTTTCCTTTACGAGTTGATTCACGTGATACGCAGCAAGATATTAATCCTTTATTATTGTTATTTTTTTTTTTTTTTTGATGCCTTTATAGCAAAAGGATGTGATTATTATCAATGGTAAGAATCATTACCCACAGGACATCGAATTGACAGTTCAACAATGTCATAATGATATTCGACCTGGATGCATTTGCGCAATCAATCATTCCGATGCCGAAAATGGCACAGAGTCGCTTGTCGTCCTCGTTGAGATCAGACAACAAAAGGTGATTCAACAAGAGACCTTACAAGAAATTTGTGATTGCATCTCACGAGCCGTTCCAGGAAACCATGGTCTTCCATGTCAACGCATTGTACTATTAAAGCAACATAGTTTGCCAAAAACGACTAGCGGAAAACTTCAACGCTCCAAGGCAAAGGATATGTTATTTGGTGGCCTAATGGATAAAAAGATTCTTATCAGTATCGGAGAAGAATCCAATGAAGTTCCTTCAAAATCACGCAGCAGAAATGTAAAATTTTCTCCACAAGCACCTATAGTAGACTTGAAATCAATTGAACGAAAGATATGCGTTCATGTTCACCGAATTTCTAAATTGGCAGCCAAGAAACCAGTTAGTGAAATCGATGTTCAAGCCAATTTAATCACGTCTTACGGGTTCGATTCACTCGGAGCTGTGCAATTAACGGCCTGCCTCAAAGAAGAATTTGGCATTGAAGTCGCTCCTGCTCTTTTGATGGATTTACCAACAATCTCTGGATTGGCTGGACATGTATTAAAACAGTTACCTCCTCCTTCAAACGTGATTTATGAGGAACCGCTTTCAATTTCTGAAGAAGAAGAAGAAGAAGTTGTAGAAGAAGTAACCGCCTTGACAATCCAACAAATTCAAGAAAAGATCGCCAGTCATGTGCACGCCATTTCAAAAGTGGCAGGAAAGATCCCCAAAAATCAACTAAATGTCAACGCCAATCTCATTACTGACTATGGATTCGATTCATTAGCCGCTGTACAGTTGACTGCTTCAATGAAGCAAAGTTTCGGTGTTGAGATTGCCCCCGCCTTATTATATGATGTGCATACTATTGCAGATTTAAGTGGGCATGTTAAAAAACTACTCCCAAAAACGGTCATAAAAAAGAAACAAAAAATTCGTTCCGTTACTTCAAAAATTTCTCAAAGAAAAGTTATAACAATCGAAGATGATGGAAAAGAAGCTCCAATAGTAGTTCCCTTAGCCCCAAAGAATGTTGTCAATAAACGCAACGCACCACTTTATTGCATACATCCATTATTGGGTAATGTGGCAAGTTATGTCTTTCTCGCAAAGAATCTCGGGATTTCCCGACCAGTGTATGGTATTCAAGCTCCTAGTGATGTTGAAGCTGACATAAAAACCTTAGCTCGAAGATACGTACGCGCGATTCAATTACATCAGCAGACCCAACCATATTATTTATGTGGATATTCTTATGGTGGGTTACTTGCCTGGGAAATGGCAAGAATATTACAAGAACTTGGAGCAAAAGTTGGTGGACTTTACCTAATTGATGCGCCTGCCCCACTTCAAAAAAGCGTTAGCAGAACATCATTGGATGGTGAGGAACCACATCTTCTTTGGAAAGATGATATTGAAAAATTATTAAATGATGTCGACTCTCAATGGATGATTCGATCGGAAAATGAAGATCCTGCTAAAATAGAAGCGTTCAAGAGACAAGTTGGAACTTTAATCGCTTCGATGTATGCATATACATCAGATCTTACAACTACCGAATCAGTTCAACAATTCCCAATCCATTATTGGAGGGCAAAGGATTACGCAGGAAAAACGAGCTCATTACTCCTTGATCATCCATTATTTCATGAACCGAACTTTGGTTGGGAACATTACCGAGGAGAAATCATATTCCACCGAAGTATACCAGGTCATCATTACAACGTATTACGTGAGGAAACATCCGGACGGTTGGCCAGAGAACTTGAGACAAATATGCCAAATCAAAGTAGAAGAAGCAGCATGGATCTTAGACCGCTAATGTTAGAGAAACTTGCTACATCATCACGAAAAAGTTCACCTACCTCTTCTTCAGCTTCTTTTCCATTGTTCCGTTCAAATTCAAAATCAAAGAATATGGCCGAATTAGTAATGAATACACAAGTACCATTACCCATAGTGCTAGTGGTCTTATTATTCTGTATATATTTCTACAACCTTTTAATATAATATTATCTTTGATTTTGAACTAAAAAAAAAAAAAGAATACTGATACGAATTTTTTTTTAAAAAAAAAAACTTAATTAATTTTTCACTAGTTCACTAGTTCATAATGTTTCTTTTTATCCAATTTATTTATTTTTTGATCTTTATCTTTTTGTGATATAGTTTGTACATAATAAAACAAGATTGTAACATTTTTTTGAAAAAAAAAAAAAAAAAAACGTGTCTGAATGTCAATTGAAAAGTTTTAAAGTGTTATTTGCAAAAAATTCGCGATACATGAGCTAATGATAAATGCCAAAATAACTTCTTTTCAGCTTTATGTCGAAATTAGAATTGGTGATGCTCTAATAAATTTCACAAATAAGTTTCTAAATTCTCTTTGCCTCGAAATTACAATTTATTTAACCGAAACCTGACCAAGTAATTTAATGATTTTATCACACGAGCCTTTTTTTAAATAGAACTATTAGTTCGTAATTCATGGTAATACTGTTATGGCCAATCATGCATAAACTGTGAAGTCGCTATAAATTCTTCAATGTTAGTCTCTCGTATTATTTCTTTCGAAAATCAAAGCATCTCATTCATGAGTTGTTAACCCTTCTCAAAAAAGATGCAAGGCTTAAAATACGTCAGATTTTTTTATTTATTTTATTTTATTTTTTTTATCGCAAACTTTAAATTTCTTTATGTTCGAAATTTTTTTTTTTTATTTATTTATTTATTTATAAGCTTAATATGTTGTCTTTTATTTTAGTATATCAAGAAATATATTAAATTAGGTTCGCTAGCAACATTGATATATCTCAAAATCAGCTTACGTAATCTTTAACTATAAAATTAAAATATATTAAATTACATTTAACTGTAACGTTTTCATTTATATGTTATACAGAACATAAATAAACCGTTTTTGTTTTCTGTTCCCTTCATTTTAAGAAATAAAAAAACTAATTTAGGGTTGGTGCAATTGTATGATAATCAAAATTATCCATGTACACTATACCAAACATGGCTAATCAAATGGTAAAATGCAATTAATGCAGGTATGAAGAATCCGTATCACTGAGTTTAAAAAAAAAAATTCTAAACTATATTCATCATTTTTAAAAAGAAAGTGTGTAGAGAACTTGTCATTTGAATTTTTGAGAAAAGAAAGCCATTACGATTTAAGTAATGATCAAGGGAATAATAATTAAATGTGGCTGTGCATATCATAATTGTTAAAAAAAAAAAAAAATGAATAAATAAACAAGAATTCGTTACATTCTCAATTCTCAATTTTTTCAATAAAAAAAAAAAAATGTTAAACAAGAACGTTATTACGATAGGAATCAGGTAAATGAAAAAAATTATTCTTTATTAATTTTTACCGTTACCGTTACTCATCTTAAACAAAAATCAATCGTAGCGGTGCATCATGTTCCGGTAAATCTGTATGTAACTATGTTTTTAAGAAAAAAATCAATCTTTGAATTGGATGTTTATAAGATTTTTATGTTACTATTAATAGACATTGGCAAGTTTGTTAGGAAAGATTCTTCCAAACACGACGATATTATATCAAGATGATTTTTTCAAGGTAAAATGTTTCTCCTAAAAAAAGAAAAAAAAAAATTTTTTTAAAAAAATTCACTTCATTTTTTAAGAACGATGACGAAATCCCAACTGATCCGGTGACCAAACTTCCAAATTGGGATTGTCAAGGGGCAATAGATTTCGATTCATTCGTAAAAACGCTTCGTCATTTACGTAAAACTGGTATTCTTCCACCAACGTTCGTTTCTAAAGAAAGTAAAAATAACCGTAATGAGGTTGGATCTGCCGAAATAAATAACTTGGTTAACGAATTATCCGAACGAGTTATGAATCTATTAGAAGAAAATGGTGAAAAGAAGGATGAATGGAGTTTTTTGTTCGTTGATGGGTTTTTGTTATATGTCGATCAAGACGTTATCAATGAATTGGATATTAAATTATTCGTTAAAACGAAACGTGAAATATTAAAACGACGAAGAGAAGCTAGATCGGGTTATGTCACCATAGAAGGTATTGTAAAGACAATATATATATATATATATATTCTTTCTTACCTGTTGAATTTATTATTTTTTATTTTTTATTTATTTTATTTTATTTTCAAGGATTTTGGGAAGACCCACCAAATTATTTTGAAAATATAGTTTGGCCAAATTATGTCCAAGCCAATAAGCATATATTAATGCAATCGGGAGATTTAGAAAAGGATGAAAATTTAGTGTCTAAAATAATTAATGATGATTTAATTATATTAGAATCCGATGACGTTTCAATGTTGACTAAAAACATTGAAACATCAATAATGAAAGTTTTAGATCATATTAAGAAAAAAATTATCAAGGAAAATCATGTGTTGATCTGTGGAATCTGATTTCCGTACTTGTGATCTAAGGTCCATTAGCAAACTAATTTGGAAATCTTAAATGGAAACAACGGTCCTCTGTATACATTTGTTAGGAGGATATAGATATGTGTCCTAATAAAGAAAAAATGAAATTTAAACAATAAAAAAAACACGTATTGTAATGGATTCGAAATTCATTTATAAAATGCAAAAAAAAAAATTTTTGATGCTTGAAAAAAAAAAAAAAAAAATTATTATTTCCACCCAATTTCAAAAAAAAAAAAAAAAAAAAAACTAAATAATAATAACGATTATCAAAATGGTTAGAGTAAATTCGCCATTAGCGGAAACTCCATCCGCACGAGATTACATCGATATAATGGTGGAAATTAAAAAGCTCGGATTATTTAGCAACTTTGAAGAGCATACGCCAACAATTGTGGTCTTTGGTGATCAATCAAGCGGTAAAAGTTCTGTCTTGCATAGATTAACTGGTGGTTTACCAATTCCAAGGTAGATTATAAAATACATATTCGCCATTTCATTTCATTTTATTTAAATCCTTCTTTATCATCATCACAGAGGATCTACAAAATGCACGGCAACACCTTTTGAAATACGTATGCTGCAAACCGAAGAATCAGTCAGTAAAGTTTCTCTGCGGTACATCGAAGATAAAAACCGTAAAATTGTGGTATCAAAAGAAGTTGAATATTGTAACTTATTGGGCTTGAGCGAGTCTGAAGTCGAAGCGAAATTGCGTGAAGCTCAACGTTATGTACAAAATCCAAGTATTACTGACATTAAAAATGGACGATTGCCACCCACGGATTCTGATGAGTTGGCTTTTACAAGAAATGCTGTATGCGTTACAATTAGTGGACCGGATCAAGCTTATAGTTTATCCATGGTTGATTTACCGGGTAAATAGATATTACATTTTTATATATACATATATAATTTATTTATTTCTCTTATTACTCCTCTTCTGCAGGAATCGTACGAAACCACGAAGAACATGAAAATTTCGTATTATCCTTGGTAAAAGAATATATCAAGAAAGAATCGGCAATTTTGCTCCCAATCTTTCAGGCAACCTCGGACATAGCCACGCAATGTGCATGGCGTCTTGCACGTGAAGCAGATCCAAGTGGCAAACGTACAGTAGGTGTTTTGACAAAAATCGATCGTATCATCGATTATTCGCAGGATGACGAAAAACACGTTGAGCTCGCCACTCTAGTAAAAGGCAAAGGAGAGCATCAAATTACAAATGGTGTTTATATTATAAGGAATCCTACCATTGGGGATAGTCATAACCCAGATGAACTGGAAGCCATAACCATTAGGACTCTTAAACAACATAGAATTTGGAGGGAGGTACCGGCTAATAGATTTGGCTTGCAAAATTTGATCATGAAATTAAGTGAATTACAAGGTCAGGCTCATGAACGGTCATGGCCACACATCCGTCCCCTTTTGGAAGAATGTAGAGATGATTTTGAAGAAAAATTAAGGAGTCTTCCACATAAACCTGGTGGAAATCCAAGTATCCGTTTCTTGGAATTAATTGGTTCATTCGACAAATTATTCACTTCTCACGCGAATGCCGAACATGTGGATCATAGGTTGTATCGTGGGCAGCAATGGAACTTTGGTCAATTCGATCAAGCATTATTGAATACTCGTCCAGTATATAAACTCACGTTTGACGGTGAGGTAAAAAACACTGAAACGTTTGATCCCATAAGACCTGGTGCGTTGCAATATCGTGGATGGACGAAAAATTTAAGAGATGAAATTACAGCTGACAATTGGGGTGAGTTGAACAAGAAAGACGAAAATGATTATATATGGAATTTAGAACAACTTTGTGAAGTCGTACAAGGAAGCCAAGGTGGCCAATTGGTTGGTTTCTTTCCATTTAAAGCGGTGGTTGCCATTGTTGCAAAGCATCAAAAAGATTGGTTTCCGATTTCTACCAAATTGTTGGATAAAAATCATGATTGGATTGGCCAATTCGTTGACGAATTGGCAGATTCCACCTTTAAAGAGTTCCCAAATGTTATTCAAGAAATCAAGTAAGTTGAGACAATAATTTTCGCGTTTTCACGTGATTTTAGCAATCAATTGACTTTCCTTTTTTTTTTAAAAAAAAAAAAAAAATGAAAATGAATAGGACCATTTTACGCAAGTTATTAAAGAATTGTAAAGATGAAACGTTAAAACGTCTTAAAGATCTTGAAGACATGGAACACATGTCTGCCAGTAGAGCTCTTTATGTGACAGATGAAGCCAGCATCCTAAAAAAGCAGTCAAAATATTTTATCAAACTTCGAATATTATCAGCAGTATCAAAACAAGAGGGTCAAGACTTAAAAACGATTATGGAATTAGGATCAAAATTATTCGACATGATGTATAGCGAAGATACTATCGAAGAGGATTTTGAGAGAGTAAAATCAGACTTGATTAATCTCATTACGGATTGCCATGAGAATTTGGATGATTCATCCCAAAAATTAATTGAAGAAATCAAAAGCTCTAGGATTTCAACAGAGATGCCATCAACGGCAACTCTATCCATGATGTTGATTATTAAAAATCAATACCTAGACAAATTAATTGGGGTGGTTCCCAAATCTGAGGATTCTACAAATCAAACCATATTAAGAACTACCGTCAACGAACACGCTTTTCTTGCTGCTACGGTATATCTTTTAATACAATATCAAGTGTGTAAGATTAATATTTTTTTCGTCGAATTAATTTAAAAAAATTTTTGCATTTTTAGGGAGCCTTGGCATATTGGAAAATGTCGCACTCTAAATTTCGGGAGGTCGTACCACGTGTAGTAGAATATTACCTTGTACATCAATTTGCCATCCGTCTAGGAATGCATTTACGTCAACATTTCAGACTATTGGGATCAGATCCGGAACCTTCGGAGTCACCAGAAAATCCCGAACATATAGACTTGAAGAATTTATTAGGTGAAGACCCATTGTGCGCAAAGAATCGTGAAGAATGGGAAAATAATAGTGCCGTACTTAGTAGTATCATTGATAGGGTTCGAAAAGCTTCTGTAAGAAATCATCAAGGTACTACTAATGGTCATCGTAGAAGTCGTAGATAAATAACACAAAAAACGAATGTAAAATAAGGAATTCAGTATTTATTTTATGAAATATCACAGAATGTTTGAAAAATAACCAAAAAATATAAATATAAATATCAAATAAAAATAAAAATAAATGGATTGAAAAACTTTTTTTGTTTTGTAAAGATTATTTTTTACAGAAGGATGTTAAAATGTCCTATTGAACTTGTTCCATAACCTTTACATCGATTTTTATACCACTTGCATCCCCTGTTTCATCATTTACAACCATCCTTTGATTTTTTTGACTTGTTTGATTTTCTTGATTTTCTTGATTTGCTTTCCTGGAATAAATGCCCCTTTTAAGCCTAGCATCTTTTCTATCATTTCTTACGGCCAAAGGTTTTTGTTTCCATTTAAATTCTTCATTCAAAAATAATCTACCTCTCTTTAATTCTAATTTTTCATGTTGAACAAAGATGGGCCATTCCATCCCCTTTTGTTCCTTTGGTAAGTCCACCATTGCCATTCTTTCCCAATAAATTTTCAATAAACTATTTTGTTTTGATTCCATTTCACGCGCTTCAAGTTGTCGTAAAGATTGACATAAGGCTAATACACTTGATTCAACTAAATTCATGTCCTCATGAATGCGTAAACGTTTCTCCATTTTATAATATTCTGAAGATTTCGGTCGATTTTGAAGTTTACGCAAAATTATATTACTGGTGGTCATTACTGAACCATAAGAAGAAAATCCTGATATTGCAACAAATGGAGTCCAATGATCTTTACGAAGTTTATGAGGACGTAATGCGGCATCTTTTATTTGTCGTAAATATTTACTCTTGAAAAAAATATATATTTAGGAATTATTATTATTATTATTATTTTATTGAATTACAAATGTCTCGAACTAAATACCTGTATAATTCTTCCAACAGTAACTAAAACTTGAGAAGTTTGTACATGTCTATACATAAATAATTGATCTAATCTCCTTTTACAATTTATTTCGAACTTCATTTTTTTTGAATGAATTCAAATCGTAAATGGGTTATATTTATAATAAAAAAAAAAAAATAAAAAAATTTAAGCCTGATCAACTGATAAGCGATCGTGTAACTTAATCAATTTTGTTCCCAGTAGATCTATTTTTACTTTTATCGTTATATGCCTTTTTATAAAATCTAATGAATAATATCAAAAAACTTCCATTACAAAACATAGAAAATATAAATGCATTAAATCCTAATTGACATTTATTCGTAAAATGGAAATAAAGATATGGTATTGACAAGATAAATGATGTTGAGAATTGTATAATTTGTCCCGTGGTAATATATTTCTATAAATATAAATAAATATATATAAAAAATAATATTTAAGTTTAAAAGTTATGATTTTTATTCAAAGAAACAACGAAAAGAGTAAATTACCTTAAACCATACTGATCTTCCTAAAGACGTGGAAAAGTAATAATAATACATGAAAACATGGATAAGAGTATTTGCGATCATTCCGATACTTGTTTTGTAAAGAGAGTAGAATATTTAGTATTTCATTAATATTCGCCTTGAACAAACGTAACACTATTTATTTATTTACCTCGCATACATATTAGCATCTTCAAGCCACGACCAAACCATAAGGATGACGATAGCATGATGATACCAATGAAGAAAAATAATAGGTTTCTGAAATACAATTTATAAATCATTGTAAGTTTGACGGCTAACCTTTACTTAAGAATAAATAAATATCTTACCTTCTTTAAAACTAAGATCACGGTATCAAACAATTCATCGAATTTTGATAAATAATAAGCATAAGTAACATAAAATAACCTTCCTTTATTTGAAGAAGAATCAGAAGTACAAAAGCATTCTCCAATTCCACGTTCCTAATTTAGTTAAAAAAAAAAGTCCAACAATTAAATCATAACCAAAAAAAAATAGATCATTTAATAATAATTTTATTACCTGGTATCGATGAAAAAAATCAATTACAGCATATCCAAACATAATAGCTGATAAAAGACATAATATTAGATTATGCGCTGCTGTACCATATCGCATTGAAAATGGTGTAGTTGATGACATAATGGCCTTAACGTAAAAAGTTGGACTTAACAATTAATTTCTGCTTCTATTAAAACAAAAAGTAAAAAAAAAATTAATTACCTTCAGACCGATAATAGTCACAAAATAAGTTGCCCAGGCACCCACAACAAACTATAATAAAACCAATTCTTTTTAATTTTTATACTCTGTGTTATTCTGCTTAATATGACTCTAACCTGCCAATTAGAAAAGGGCGTAATTCCAACTTTCCATTGAAATTCATTAGGTTCCGTAAATTGTGAAAAATCCCAATTTGATGTATTATATGGAATTGAAAAAATTTCTTCAATTCGAGAAATTAAATTCTTCGCGTCAGTCATAATTAAAAATTAAAAACCGGTATTAAAAAAATAAAATAAATCATTGTGATCAATTTATAGTTAATTTCGTGTTACTTAATTAATATTATACAGAAAATGTACAAACTAGGTAAGACTTTATGAATTAAAATTACTTTGGAAGTTAATTTATTTTAATTTTTTTATAGAATACTAGAATTAAATTATCAATAATTACAACTAAAATTACAATATAATTTTTCCAAAATCAAATTTTCTATTTTATTGAATGAATCATATTACACTTGTTCCATTGGTTCAATGTCGTTTTTCTCTAACAAAGAAATTTTACTTGGCGATGAATGCTGACGTAATTTTACACCGGCTTCTTTAAGAATTTTTGCGGTTTTCTCGTCCATACCGTAAGACCTTTGTTATTGAAGAATGATCAGGGAATATATTCAAGACAAAGAATTTGTAAATGAGTTTGTGATTTCTCACCGATTGTAAACCACTTCAACGATTCCAACTTGAATTAGCTTCACTGAACATCCTAAATTAATGAAACCTACGTAAAATTATTCTAAAAATGATTTATTACGTGTCAAATTTCATACCTAAACACGGACATCTAAAAAAGAAAAATTAAATTAATCGTTTGAATATAAATCAATCTCTTGATTCATATTAGTCTAAAACTTACGTGTTACAATACAAGATGCACCCTACACCAACTCTTTCTTTTCCTGCTTCTAATAACGCGTTTTCTTCAGCATGAAGACAAAGACAAGAATCCAATCCTTTTCCACATGGCACACCATCATTGCAACGTTCACAACCACCTTCGTTGCAATTTTTCAATCCTTTTGCCGTACCATTATAACCAGTAGCTATAACCCTATGATTCTTTACTAATATACAACCGACTTTACGTTTCATGCAATTGGATCTAGAAGCTGCTAAATCAGATAAATGCATAAAATAAGTGTCCCAAGTTGGTCTTAGTCGATCCGAATCCGTAACGTTTATGCTAATGAGATAAGAATAAAGCGGAGGTAATGATAAGTATGAATTAGCTATAAATATATCTGCAAGTGACATTATTTCAAAAATTGATGTGGTGGTATTATAGTCTTCTTCTTCGTCTGACGTCATTGATGTCTCCCGTTGTTGTTCCTGCTGTGTAATTGGTAATGTGAATTCGTTATTTGGAGCGACACTATTGAACAATTGTTGATCACTTGCAATAACGAATTCATCCAATGTTGGTTCAGGTAATCTAAATTCTTGACAACTTTTAAATCAAATTAAAAATCAGAATCCGCCTCGGATTTTTAAAATTTGAATTATAAATTTAAATTACCGAAATAAACATCGTTGATATCGAATAGTTATGGGACTGTCTACTGTCAACAACAAGAAGAATGGGCGTTTTCTAATTATAAATGAATTAAATGTCAAAGAAAATAATTATTGATAGTAAAAGTTAAATATAATATAAACCTATATAATTCAAGAATTTTATGATTGTCAATATCACACGTCACAAAGTTGTCTATCCAATTCTTCGTAACATAAAATAACAAGTCTTTTGGAGTATTAAACTGTATTGCGGTAAGACCATAATGTTCAGTGTTTTTAAGTGAAAGTAATGTAAAACCATGAGTTGTAATGAGCCACTTTGCAATAGAATGTTTTCCAGAACAAATGGGTCCAGTAATTCCAATAAACATTTTTTTATTCTCGAATTGTTTTATGGTATTTATGGTTTTATTCCAAGAGGTTAATAAATCTATTGATTTATGTCGGCACTAGATGATCGTCTGTTATTTATAAAACAATGCAATTTAAACCTTATTAAATTATATTACCAAAAAAAGTCAATTTAAATTAGAAGATAACTTTATTAATTTTATTATTAGTATCAATAGATTTTTTTTAAAAATTCATATATTACATATAAAAATAATTTGATAATTTTGTTAGTAATCTATATCAATTATCTATCAAATTTTTTACATCGGTGTAACTATAGTTAAAATAATAAGAAATAATTATTAGAAATATCAAGCTTTTTTAATATCATTTAATCTAATAATTCAAAAAATTAAAATATAATAAATTTGTTAAATCTGATTTAACTAGAAATTAATTTATATAATAAATTAAAATAATAAATAAATTATCTTTATTTTTAAAATGTTTGTAAAAATAAAATCTAAAAATATATTATTAAAATAATAAATTATATAAAATTATATAAAGATAAAAATATTGTAATGATAAAAAAATGCAAAAACTTTAGTTAGTATTTTTATAATTATAAAAAAATTTAAAGTTTAATATACTTTTTAATTTTAAATTAGAATTTTTTAATATAATTAATTTAAATTAAAATAATAAATTTTAAGAAATTATAGTCTTTAATAATTTTGATTAAATAAAAATAATTTGAAAAATTTAATAAAAAAAAAGTTATTGTATTATAAACAAATATTAATAATTTGATTGATTTATATAGTATAGTATAAAATATTAAATATACTAACATAATTAACATGTTTGACATTCTTAATATATTTAATATAATTGACATATTTGATTTATCTAATATATTATTAAATAGAATATTAAAAGTTTATATAGAGAACTAAAATTCATCATAGAAAAATAACTATCTTTATTAGATATAATTTAAATAGTTCATCTCAAAGGCTGTATATAGATCTTAGTTTAGTTATGTGCTCTTTTAATTATTTTCTTTTTTTTCTTAATTTCTTATTTTTATTATTTATTATTTATTTTTCTTATTTTATTAAATGATCCATTTAATTTAATTTGTAACTTCTACATAAAACTTTTTAAATATTATAAATAATATTTGATTTAATCTAGGTAGATGTGAATATACTTTACATTATATAATAAAATCATTACCTTAATTTATTGTTTGAATATATTTTACAAATATATAATAATACTATTAATTTAATTATTATAGATTTGAATATATTTTGTTGAATATAATAGAATCATTAATTTAATTTATTATAGATTTAAATATACTTTATGATATATAATAAAACTATTAAATTAATTTATTAACTATTAATTTACTACATAAATTATAAATTATAAAAAATTAATTTTCAAATATCACTTCTAATTACTATAGTTTGTAAAAATTACACATTAATAATATAAAAAAAAAAATTTTATTATATTAATTTATATTTTAATATAAAATATAAATTAAAAAGTATTTATAAAACTTAATAATTCTAGATTTATTTTATTAAATAATAACTATATTAATAAAATTAATTTTTATTTTTATTTTAAAAGTAAATAAAATTAAAAAACTTTTAATTTACTTAATAATTAGTATAATTATAGATAAAGAATAAAATCTTTTAATAATAAACTAAATGAGACAAAACTATATTAAAATTATAATAAAGAATAAGATTATATAGATACATTTGTTGAAAATTTAATTAATATTTAGTAGAATGTTTCTTTTCTAAATATTTTTTTAAAGTTTCAGTTAAAGAAAAGCTACTATATACAATTGCATATATTCAATATGTTTGTGATTCTTTTGTTTTAGTAAAAAATTTATTTACTTAAAATAAAGATAATAAGATTTTATTATTTCTTATTGGCCTTCCATTAGATTTTTTAGTTCTATAATTAATAATATCTATAAATATAATTACTAATATCTGTTATATCACTAATAACATCAAAAAAAATTCACTAAATATTTTTATAATTTTTAAAAGAAAAGGAAAGCACAAATTGAAAAGTAGAAATTACATACAAATAATTTATTAATTAGTAATAAACTTTTTTGATCAATATGTCTTATATAATTATATTGTATTATTGTATAATTTTTTAAAAGTCATTTTCTCAAATATACAATATTCTAAATTGGCTATTTTTCTGAAATTTTTAATATTCTAAATTCTAATATTAATTCTTCAAATCCTGATTTTCTGAATTCTAATTTCTGAAAGTATAATATAAAAAAATTAAAAATTATTTACAAAGTTCTTTAATATCATATTTATAATCCATTAAATAATTTTCTATATACTGTGTAATCATTATATATATATCTATATAAATTAAAATCTATCCAATTATCTATTTATTTGATCATATAATATATTATACTAACTAATCATCTGAAATTTTGTGAACAAATTTTGATTTTAGTTTATAATAATATTATAATATCTAAATAATTAATAAAAATTTATACAGAATTAATGATAAGGAATAAAACCTCTTAATAACAGTCAAAACTTAGATAAAACTATATTAAAATTATAATAAAGGATACGATAAAATCCTTTTGATATGACTAAAGTTGAAACTGTCAAAACTATAAAAAAACATAGAAAAGGATATGATAAAATTATTTTAAGGAGGTTTCAGCAGGCATCTATACACCGGATGTTTGAATCTGTATTATAAATCATATGATATTGATAAAAAAATTTATGCAAGAAGTTTGAATTTGTATTATTAATCAATAAAGAAATTTCAAATTTTATACAAGGGTTTGAACCTGTATTGTCAAATTACATATAATTCATTTTTTGTTAGATGATTATTATATTTTTATAGTTGTATCAATCATTTTATTTCATCATTTTTCTTCTCTCTTCATTATAAGATGTCTAAAGATAACACTTATAATAATGTTCTATATAATAACATCTATGATATTCTATATAATAATGCCTATGATAATATCCCATATGATAACACCTGCAAAAATACTCGTAAAAATTTTTTTTATAATAACAATCACAAAAATTTACTACTTTATTATGACACTCACAAAAATCTACTTTATAGCACTCATGAAACCTACTTTATTATAACTTCTGCAAAAATCTACCTTATGATACCTACGAAAATCTACTTTATTATGACACCCATAAAAATCTACTTTATGACATCTTTTTAATTTATAAGACTCACAAAAATTTTTTTCATGATGTCATTCGTAAAAATCTACCTTATGATAATGATACTTGTGAAACTTATTTGATAATGATACTTGCAAAACCTATTTGATGATAACATCTGTGAAAATTTTACTCATGATGTCATCATAAAATCTACCTTATGATAACACTCACAAAAATTTATCTAATTATAACATTCACAAAAATTATGATACTTGCGAAAATTTTTCTCATGATAATGCTATCTGTAAAAATCTATTATATAATAACTAAAACATTAATATTTTAACTTCTTTGTATCAAGTAATACACTTTTTCCTTATATATTAAAATTTCATCTTCTAAGTATTTTAATCATTAGTGTTTCTGATCTTTCTCTCTCTTCCCTCTTCTTCCTTCTCATAGGTTATGAAATAAGTGATAATGATAATGATAAGCCTACAGATTCTTTAGAATTGATATCTGAATTAACTTTTGACAGCTAAAATGAATTTAGAAGTTAGATTAACATGTTTATTTTAATAGAAGGTTTTAATTACAAAATCAGAACAAGTAAGAAAGTTGAAGATGTGATGTGAAGAGTTGCTTATGAATGTGTCAAATCAGGTTCATATACTTCTCAAATAATTTTTAATCTAATTAAAAGATGTAATACTAGTTCTTCAAGAATATTATACCTCTGAAAACTAAATGTTATCTACTTAAAAACAAGTGGTGTTGTAAAGATCAACTCTTTTAATAATAAACATAATTACCTACTTACTTCAATGATTTGTAAAATAGTATTATGATTTCATAAATTAACACTTAAGATACTAGTAGATATCAAAAAGTATGTGATTCAAGGTTAAATGGACTTATCATTTATCTATCCTTTACTTAAACATGATTATCTAAAATAACCTATATATAAAAAGGATTTGTATAATATGATCTATCAATTTCATCAAAAAAATAATTTAAAAAATATAGATGCCTTCCAAATATTTGAACTATTAATAAAATAGAAAGATGTTGAATCTCACTAGATTGTAAAACTTTAGTTAAATCCTGTTTCAAGAAAATTAAACATCCCCTTATGGATGTTTTTTATATAAAGAGAATTATATGACAAATACAATAATGTTACAATTATTGATACTGCTTACAATACTAACTGATTTTAAATAATATTTTGCATCATATCTGTAGTTGATAATAACTATAAGTCATAAATTGTTACATCTTCCATAATTAATAATGAAACATTAAATACTTATCAATGATTATTTGATACTATACTTACTGAAACAAGTATTTTTTTTGAAGTTATTTTTACTGACTCAGATTCTTCTATAATTTGAGCAATTAAAGAAATTTATTTTAATACCCACCACATGTTATGTATTTTTCATATTGATTTGAACCTTCAGAAAAAGCTTAAAGGTAAATTAGGCAATAAGTTTAAGGAATTTTGTCATAAATTCTATACATGTAGAAATTCTCTTTATGAAGACCTATTTAAACTTTGATAGAATCAATTAATCAATCAATATACAGCATCAGTAAAGTATTTATCTGATACACTTTCTGTTAATAAAAAATCATAAACAATACCTTAGATATATAAAAGATTTACTACCAGATTATAAAGTACACAGAAAATTAAATCAATTAATAAACATATACATAATAAAATTAATCAAGTTACTTTACTATACTATCTACTACTTAATATCAAAGATTATATTAAAATGAAGAATATCTTAAAAATTTTGAACTTGAATGAAATGCTATACCTAAAATTGATATGCTAATACTAAATACAAGATCCTTTGATCCTATAGATAATATCATAAAGGTCTTTTTAACATCTGTAATGCTTGAAAAACAAAATTCGCAAATGAATCAATCTGTATATTATGATATTAATCAAATTATAGAATGTAAAACCTTGATAGATATAAGTTAGAGTTTGGGTTTGTTAGTATTGAATTATATAAGCTTAAACTAATAATTTCTTATAGGTAGAGAATGATAATGAGAAAATAAATAATGGAATTAAGAAACAAGAACAGAATATACAGCAAATTCTTTTCTAATCATTAGTTAAAGATATACCACCAGAAGCAATCCTAGAAGTATAATTTGTTCAAGCAACTGAAACTCAAGAAATTGGTTATTATGTTATTTTGTTTGATAATAGAATGCATTTATGTATCTGTCTTTTCTTGATCAATAAAGAATTAGTATGCTAGCACATTTTTTTCGTGTTAGTACCTATACTTAATATGCAACATTTCATATTAGCATTATTCTAAACTGATGATATCTAGTTCAATCAAATGATTTTTTATAATATCCTCCTATTCTGATATGTATTACACAAATAGATAATAGAATAAAGATAGAAAAAAGTATTACCTTTCAACACTTTTCATTTTGTGTTAATTCATATGATTCCCATTTGGCTATAAACTTACTAAAACTATTATACTGAGTTGTCTGAATTATCAAAGAAGATCATTGATTATGTAATTAAGGCTAATATATAATATGAGTTGATTAATCTATTCAAAGTTTTTATTTATGATATACATAATAAAAATGTTTAAGAAATTCCAAAAACTCAAGAAACAGAAACCTTCATAGATATTAATAATTTCACTATTACAAGATATAAAGAATGACCTCTAAAAAGGTTTAAATCAAGTGTAGAAACTTCAGGAAAATGTGCATTGAAGGATAATATAAAAGTTAATATAACAGAGGATGAAACAAGAGGGCAAAAATATGAAAAGTGTAAATAACATTATCATTATGTAAAGATATGTCAAAATAGCTGTTAATATTATTTTTAATGCTTATAGTATGTATGTGTACTTAATTATAATGTTTATAACAGAATGTGTATTTATTTCTGATATTTATAGCATAGATGCGCATCAATTTTTACATAAATTTTATAATAAAAAAATTAATTTTTTTACACATTTAGTCACATGAAAATGATAATTACATGATGCATATTCAGACATCCTATATACAAATAAAAATTGCCTAATTAATATTATTTAATAAAAAATACACTTTATAAAATATGCAGTTAAACAAGTCTACTTTAAAAATTCATAAGTAGAATATAGAAATTACAATTGTAACAATTTTTATGCCTTAAAAAATTAATTAATTTTCTAATGATGAAAGTACAAAGAATACTTTATAAAAAATTTTGAATTCATAATAAAATTTATTTCTTTTATTTATATTTAAATTAAGATTTGAGCAGATAGATATATTTTAATTCAATTTCAACTATCCAAAAAGTCTGTTCTTAATAAAAATATTAAAAATAGTTTCATAAACAAACTTACAAAAAAAATTTTAAGAATTTTCACTTTATTAAATTTCAGGAATATTTATAATAAATATTTTTACAATTTAAGTTTAAATGTAATTTTAATCTATTATAAATAGCCGCAATAAAAATTATTTTTAAAAATTATTATAAAAAATTATTTATATATTTAAACCTTTTTATAAAAAATTGTTTTAAAAGTAAATTAAACATTGTTTAAAAAAAAGATTTAAGATATTAGAAATTTTAAAAAAATGTTTAATTCAAAATATTGGAATTTGGGAATGTAACTTCAAAAAAATGTATATTCAGAAAAGTGACTTTTGGAAATCATCTGATAATGGTTTAGAACTGTGATTTAAATTATAAGTTAAAATATAGTTTAACATATCATAGTTAGAAATATTTAAACTACTTAGTATCAATTTAATTTCAAACTGCGGTTAAACTAGTTTTACTTAAACTGATACTATCCCTAGTATTATAGTATAGTTTATAGCATCTTTATGCTAATGAAAAAATTTTAATAATAAATCTTTTTCTACTTCTTAAAATATTTAAAATTATTTTTTATTTAATCTTTAACATTTCTATTTTTTAATAATTTATAATAACTTTATTTTTTGATTATCTTTAATTATTTTATCTTTTATTTATTCTTCAGTAATTTTTTTTTAATAGCAATTTCTATTGGTTTAATAATTTTTTTATGATAAGTTCCTTTAAAATAACTTGATTTTTAATACATAATAACATTTTTTCTTATTATTTTACTAATTTGTTATTTTTTTTATTTTATATGATATTTTAAGAATATTAATTAAATTAAAAAAAGTTATCTACTAAAAATATAATTTTAATTTATTTAAATTGAAAAGTCAAATAATTTTCTAAGTATATATAGTCAAAGCTCGTTATAGTGAATCCCGTTACAGTAAATTTGGCTTATAGTGAACTTTTTTTATTTTTCCAATTCATTCTATAAAAAATTTTATTCGTTATAGTAAACTTCTTAATAAAATCTCAATATTGTATATAGTAAACTTTTTTTAA
>CAJVPQ010000232.1:0-33444 GCA_910591825.1 Funneliformis caledonium
GTCCTAGGACTGGATTCTAGGACCAGGTCCCGAGACTGCAGTCCTAGGACCGCGGTCCTATAGAAATTAGGACTTGCGGTCCTATGACTGCGGTCCTATAGAAAAATAATCGTTCAAGAAGAACGATTACTTATCGTTCTTCTTGAACGATTTCTTTTATCGTTCAAGTCGAACGATTCCTCATCGTCTTTTTGAACTATTATTTTTCTATAGGACCGCAAGTCCTAATTACCATAGGACCGCAGTCCTATAGTTCAAAAGTTTGAACAGGACCGGACTTCGTAGGACTGTTTAGGACCTGGTCTCCTATCTATCATTGTAAAACAAATTCAGATCACGTGAAATTAATTGGCGATATATTTTTTATTTCTTATGCGAAACAGCATATATACATAAAATAAATTTCATACTTTATAATTTGGATATGCAAGATGTATTGATTTATAAAAATTTTTAATGGAACAAAAATCAAAGACAGAACTTAATAGATTTTTTATCGAAAAGAAAACTTTAATGATTTAATGCAACAAATGATCTCTTTCGTTTAATTATTCGTTCAAAGTAACTGCGATTAACTATTTTATAAAATTATATTATTAGATATAAGATAATAAGTCGTGATTTCGACAAACCAAATTATTTCGGTTCGGTTAATCACCATCATCATGTAAAACATGACAAAATCAAATGATGTTCTTTATAAATATGTTCTTAAACTAATAAAAAGAATTATGTGAGAAAATAAATAAAGAATTTTCTGTTATTTATATCAATAACAAGATCTCTATTGATCATACGAAACTAATTATTTACGCAAAAAATAGATGCTTCATTAACGAATAGCCATTTGTCTGGAATGATTATATAGAAAATAAAAGAATATGCAAAACAAATTACAAAGCGATTCATCCAAAATAATTGTTTATATAATGTGCTATTCACCGAACCAAATACTTATATTAAGAGCTTTTTCCACTGCATGTATTGGCGATCCTATGGAATTAATTGCAATATTTGTTAAACCATATACTACCAGAATCCCCTTTTTCCGTAAATACTCCACTGTTCTTTACAGTTATTTGTCTATCTAACCATTTAGGAGTAAATATAGATTTCTCCTTATGTTTGATAGCTTCAAAAAAGAAACGCCCAATATTCTCTCCTGTTGGTGAAATATGTTATGAACTCCACTTAACAAAATTGATGATAAAATTGTTTCTTTTACCTGTCCAATAGTCAGCCCAGATGTTCGTCCAACTTTAAATACAGGTTGCGAAATATCGACTGAATCAAGGTTTTTGATAATATCTATGGTACATGAAAGACTAATAGGCTCATATGACAATAGTTCAAATGTGCTGTCCGATATACCTTCTGGATCAAAGTTTCGAAAGTTACCATTACTTGTTTTTACTAGTGAAGCTATGGCAGCATCAACTCCATAATTTTGTCATCAATTTCATAATTATTTGAAAAACGACCCAACTAATGTGTCTTTTTTATTCGCAATTTAAAGTTGGTAAGCTAGTTATTTAAGTATCAAACAACTGAGAATTATTAAGGATTTATTTATAGTTGGCAAATTAGTTATTGAAGCATAGGAACAATTAAAAGTTGTTAATGAGCTAGACAAAGTTGGTTAAGCATATTAATTTTGAATATTCGCAATCAAAAGTGTCATGATAAAATGGATCAGCATCCAAACATCGTATCCTGTTGGAGTTCCTGGTACTGCCTTCTGCCTCATCCTTTTCATTATTTTTGTCACAAGTTCATAATCATGATCAAAATCAGTAAAAGGCGTTTAAGTTGGTTATTTGACTTTTATGACAATAAGTTTTGTTAATATAAGAAGACTATGTAACCCTCCTAAGTTTTATTTTAAACATTAATACATTACGTAAACTTGCATCATCATATCTAATTCTTCTCCATACATCGACCAATTTATGAAACGTGTTTTTGTAATAATTATTGCATTCAATTTCTCAACTAGCTGGACGATTATCTGGTTCATTATCCATCTTTCTAAAATTTAAAACCATGTGATTTATTCTTTGAATGCAGTACATTAATCATGTAAATCATATCATCAGGCGTACCAGGAACGACTTTTCTCTGAGACCTTGTGAAAGTTCTACGGCTAAATCAATGTCATATAGTTCATAAAATCAAAAAGAGGATGACCACTTCATATCTCCCATAAGAGAACACCAACAATATAAACATTACTATTTTTCATTTAGCGTATTGTCAATGTAAACAATTACACTAATGCTTTTGACCTTCTCAATAATCCACATCTTGACGAATTAATATATTGCCGGAATGTTATTAAAATAATTTTATATTAATCGTTAGAAGCAATATTCATGATAAACAAACACGATATGTGTAAACACAAAATTATTATACACAATTCCTTCGACATGTAAAATGAAACGGAACAAGCCAGCTGGAGCGCAAAGTTGTATATATCTCCCAAGAAAGCTTACAAAATTCTTAATTTCTGATTCTCCACCATTAGAATATTCCATCGGATAATATATCATTAAAATGCACTTCACGTTGAAGTTCAAGCTAAATAATTAAAAGATAAATATTAAGCTTGCTTGATATATATAAACATACCAAAATAAACCGAAAAATGTGGCATATTTGTAATTACCTCACGAAAATTTCTTTAACGATGGCATAGGTAAGTGTATGAAACGACTTTAATACAATTTGTTTCTTCGAAACCTTTCAATTTACACACCGATTTACCTTTCCAAAGCTGCCCGTAGAAAGTTGTTAAAATGTCTTTATTCGTAGCATTTGATTTTTTTTTTGAAATATATATTCTTCAATCTAATTAATCCACTCTCATTAGAACTATTGGTAGTTTGCATTTTGATTATTTAAGTTGAAAATATAAAAGAAATGATAAAAAGAGTGAAATGAGTGCAACGTTAAACAAATATCTAAGCCACCGACCATTCAGACAACGAATTTTGTAGTGACGATATTAAATTTTTTTTTTTTTATTTATAGTTATTCGGATTAACGTTAATAAAATCTTTTAGTTGCTAATATAAAATCTGTTGAAAAAAAATTACCTTTTGCCCGATTATTTAAGTTTGCCTCATATAGAATTTAGTAGTTTACTACAGAGTTTAGGAAGCAACGAAAACTTCAAATATTAAAGCAATATATTATGAATGACAGTGTTTAAATTTATTAAAATCACAAAGAAATCATATGATCTGAAAGTTCTTTATCCAATTTTTTAAAAATGCAAGTTAAATAACTTCCTTCCTTTTTAGGAACTATAAAATCGAGTTGATAAACTTTTAAATGAACTTTTACAGTAATAATTAAGCGTACTGCACAAAGTATATGCATCTCTAATCGTCCTTAAATGTCTCATATAAACTGGTTCCAATGTCCTATTTATGTGCTTTAATGTTTACGTCTACGTCAACATAAGAAACACGCACCCTGCATTAAGTCAACATTGAGTATTACTCAAGTGTTTGAAATTTTTAAAGTAATTAAGAAAATACGTAGTAATTTTAACATATATGATTTATTATTCGCATTATAACATGCAAAATTTTAAAATAATCGAAGGTAATATTTCGTTAAATTTATTTAATTTATAATTTATTATGCCAAATTATTACAATTAAATAATATTATTAATGGGCTTGAAAGAATCTTATTCATTGTGATTTTCATCATCAATAATTAGAGATAAGATTTTATCTATTAGTGATTTAGGATTATGAAAACCTGTAAATTATTTTCAACATTTAAAAAAATGAAATTTATGGTATTTTACCGGTTTTAAATTAATTTTAACATATTAATATATTATATAAGAAATCACAATTGCGTAGGTGAAAATGGCGAAAACTTTATTTCTATTATTTGAAATTGTTTATTCATATTTTAGAAAAAGTATGTTGAATTTAGGACGTGTACGAAAAAATTATCACCATTTAAAAAATCGTCAACGATAATAGTGCACAAGTTAATATATCTTGCAATGAAGAAATAGTTTGCCTCCCGCTCGTATTTTTGTTATGAAGATTTACAAACTTAGCATTTAGAATTACTTGAACTCGCTGATTATGTGTGACTAAATTAAGTTTAGCACTTGCACGGATTACTTCTTATGCTTGCGGTTCTTATCTTTGACTAATAAATTAAATAATTCTTCTGATTTTTTAAGAAATTTTAAAATCTTCAATCAAATTTAATATTGATCAAAAAAATATGTCTTTTTCATATAAGTAAAATAACGATTCAGTATAATGGAATCGGATAATCTTTATGGCTGGTGAATGAAATTTGATAAAAATGGAGTCGGTTAATTTATGTTAGTGAATAGGCTGTCTGAGTATAATTGTAATCCCCTCCCCTCATGACAAGCAAAAATAAAATAGATAGTAGGGGCTATCATTTCACCAACATGTTCATTTCACCGACATCTCAAAAAAAAAAAATATTTTTATTGTTTACATAATAATATAAAATTCATTTTTTTATTATAATTAAAATTTGTCTTTTTAAAATGTGAAGTTAGATTGCTTATTAACGATTAATTTATAATATAAAGCATAATGATGAGATGATACTGACGGTGAAATGATTGTCGATAAAATGAACACGTCAGCGAAATGAACCGGATCTATTTATTATTAACAAATATAAAATCAATTGAATAGTTCCACAGAATCAAGTGACCCTAGCTTGATTCCATACATTTGATAAGTCTGTTATATAATTAGACAATAAAACATTTTCGATATTGAAGATTTCTTTATAGGCATTTGTGAACCATCTTTATTTCATTGGTTTATGCCACCTATATAAGATCACATTTTATAAATAATTTCTTATCTTCTACATCATAAAATTACAAATATAAATATTTATTAGTATTGAGGCTAAGACGAATTCTTGTCAGAAATCTAAAAGACTTATTTGTAAACCACACTCAACTAAGTGTCATTTCTTGTTAATTTACCAAATTTAAAGTATGTTCAAAACTATTAAAGTTCAGTTAGTCTTATACATAAGAGTTAAATTATCTTGATACTTAATATATCCTGTTTGCATCAGAAGAATAAAAAAGTATTCATAATATTTATTATAATCGAATGTTCTCATTACAAATAATTAGTTTCTTGTTTTATTTTATATTATGTATTAATTAAATAATCATAAGTTAAAATTATGGTTACATAATATAACAATTAAAAGGAGTAAGAGCAAGTCCGGTCATATCTAAAAACGTGATCATTTAATTCAAAAAAAGTAAAAATTCTGATTCATAGTTTATTATTAATTTTATTAGTCAATATTTATTCTGAACGCATTCTCATTAAATTAATTCTAAAAACCCAAATTAATAATGAAAATAATCATGAAGTTATACTTTTTTGTTTTAAAATAAATTTAATTTTTACCGCACTATAATATAAATTGACAATGTTAAAAATTAATCTTGTAAATAAAATTACAAATTTGTGTTGTTGGAGATAAGTTTATAGAGAGAGAAGGTAAGTTAATTTTTTTTAAAAAAAAAATCAACTAACGAAAACTTTACCTTTTTGTAGCTTTATTAAATTTTTCAACCAAGTAAGTCTATAATGGAAGAATGTTCATTTTTTTTATAAAAAAATAAGATCAATCAATTGACAAAAAATATTTATTTACCATTTTGTAGTTACCGGAATCTTTGACCTTGAATGTTTAGATAGTAAGTATATGATAGAAGAATTTTATTAAATTTTTCATATAAGATTAAAACATTTTTAGTGTAGAAATGCATCTTCACATTTAGACATTTAGACAAATATTTCTCTCTCTTTCCTCTACTTCTTATATAAATTCAATAATAGAGAAATAGACTATTGGAGATGGCTCCGAAAAAAGAATAATTGTTTAATTTGGGACAACAGTTAACTTGTGGGCACCGATATGTCTCAAATTCTAATTTGCATCAATTTTAAATTGGGGCAGTATGAAATTTCTTAATATACATATTTGGTATTCTCGCTTTTCATCGCAGTATCTGCGCCATTCGTGATATTGATTACGTATGACATCGGGCCAAGTCACATGCCGAGAGACACAGTACATTTGGTAAATTTAGAAAAGCAAAAAATATATCATTAAATTTAGAGCAATAGTTCGAGAGCATAATGGTTTAGTTTTAATTCATACCGAATCTTGTCACGTTTCTTTTTGCAAGGACGATATACTCCGATAGTTTTTATATGAATTTTGCTGTAAAGAAATTTTGAAACGGCTAAGTTTTATCTGTCAAGCGAAGAATTTCATAATTGAGATCTTTAGTAAAACATGCTTTCCTTATTTTATTCAAGAAGAAATATTTAACAAAGTGCGGGATGCCACGTCATTCTACTTGTTTTCTCGATAACCAAGTTGTCGATATGGATTTGATCAGCTTGACAGTATTGATTGCCCAGCTTGTTTCAAAAAGATGTCATCACATAGCACTTTTTTTAACGGAGATTGCATATTTGATATAAATTATATGAAATTTTTTGGGACAGATTTCAGTTTGTATTTGTATTCATTGAGCAAGTTGTTATTTTTATTTCATATTGTACATTATGTAATCCGTTCTTTATGGCCAAGTTTCAACTTTTCAGGATAAACTCAGTTTATATAGTACTATTAAAATTAATAAATGGTGAATTTTGATGATATTATTTAAAAAAGAAAATTATATATTTTTTTTGTTTAAAGTATTTGTAATATTAATGATATTTATTTTTGCAATCTTTAAATTTTCAAATATTCTCTTTCGGAAGATTGTCATTTTCTATCAAAACCTCTTTAAATGACTGACCATAAATTGTATTATTTTCATCTGTAAAAATCCAGGTTCGTAAAGTTTTAGCGAAATAATTATATGTATTCATGGTATGAAAATTTGAAATAAATTACAAGTTGAAGGTTGTGTTAAATAGTTAGCTTACTTGATGTAGGATATATATATAAAAAGCAAATACTATTTGATTATATATAAATTTCTCCTTATCATTATTACATAACCTTTAGGTGTAGTCCAAATATTCCTAAGACAAAACTTTAAAATTAATTACTACTAATGTTAAACCGCATTATATATCTTTGTAGACACTTCAATAATTGACGTCTATCATTATATAAATCTATATTAGTTCATATTTAAATTGCAATTATAAATATCGAAATGTCATATTACCTCTTAATTGTAATGAACTAGAAATTCCTAATTCAATTAATTGAGAATCTTGAAATTTTGTTATAATGCATTGAAATTAATATTTGGTTATCGAAATAAAAAAGTTAAATATATATTACCTTCATTATTCTCATCCTTTTCAAGAATTGAGGTGATAAGAGACAAATTAATAGGTTTTGTCAAATTTTTAAATGTAAATGCTCTACTTGTATATATGGCATCAGGATTCGTTTTGCGTGAAATTGAAATATTTGGTATCTCTTTATCTGCCTCTTCAAATGCTTCCTTTATTTCTTTTCCATAATATCCATATTTTTTATAATTCTCATTAATAGATTGATACCAAAAATACAATATTTCTTTTAATTCATCGGCTTTTGGTCTTTGATTTGGATTTGCATCCATACATCTATAAGCCAATTTCTTAAAAAATTCAGGAGTTCCTTTTCCAAATTCTGGACGAAATCCATTACAAATATCCAAGGCTAAAGATACGTCATGTTTTCTATCATCAAAGGGAGGGTTTCCTGATGATAACTCAGCCATAATTACACCAAAACTGTATATATCAGAAGCCAAAGTATATAATTCTCCATTCAAGACTTCTGGAGCGATATATGGTAATACACCGTATATTTTACCATCTGATTTTTGCTTATCTGCTGGTCCTGATAATCCAAAATCTGAAATATAAGAAAATTTTTCAACTTGTAAGATATTTCCACTATGAAAATCCTTATGACAATATCCTAAATCATGTAATCTGTAAAGGTCAAAAGTTATATTTAATAATTTTAGAATTTTATCTTCCCATAACACGATGTTAAATTTATTTGAAAGATAACTTCTCAAGTTTCCATCGGATGCAAATTGCACGATCATAATAAAATCTTTGGTTTCTGGATCCTTAGTTATCCCATAAAATTCTAATGTATTAGATGTTTGACAAAAATCCCAATGTGCTTTAAGCTAGTTTTTGTAATAAAAATTTAAGAGCAAATTAGCAGAATAATCTTCTTAATTCATATCAAATATAAAGTGATATACCTCACTAAAATATTTAGCTGACATATCCCGTGATCCAATTAACCTTTTCAAAGCAACCTTAATAGTTTCAGGATCAGATTTTTTCCAACTTCCGTCATCTTTCTTATAAAATTCCGATTTACCATCGATCCATGTTGCAGAATACACTTTGGCAAATCCTCCTTCACCAATTTCTTTTATATCTGTGAATCTATCATAAGGCACCCATTCAAGAATTATTGGATGTTTTTTATATCTTGCTTTATATATTGTTTCTTTTATGAATTTATCAATTTCAGAATTTCCACTAGTCCAACATCCAGGGTCACATTCTTTACACCATAATTTCTCGGAAAATGGTTTATCGCAATAACGACAATTCTTATCTGAGACATTTAACTTTTATTCTATTAGAACTTGGACTTCATTTTCATGGCTATTTACCTCCATTTTTTTTTTTTTTAAAAAAAAAATTTCGGATAAATTTGTAAAATTGATTTTGCCAATAGGGATATAAAAGGAATTATCATGACCAAAATTAGATCAACGGAAAATATTTTCCGAATATTACAGTGGTACAAATCACATGTAATAACGTGATCGATTACTGCGATAAATATTAATTCATAAATTAATTAATGAGATTGGCTGGTTATGTCATTGAGCTCAAGTATCACAATCAATAACAAAATCAATACTTGAGCTTGCTCTTTTACCGATCTACATTAAAAATTTTATTTTTTTTCTAATAATCTTCGCCATGCCTAATAAGAAATCCTCGCAAAAATAAAAATCTTCCAATTTCAACTAATAATACCATTCCCTTTAATGATTTTCCGAACTTGAAATTTTTGTTGCAGCAGCATAACCAACTATGGCACTTAATAAAGCTGCTATACAAGAACAAGAAAAAGTAAATATTTATTTTTTTTTTACTTGAAATATTTTTCGCTTGAGAATACTCTATCAATTGTAAATCATTTAAAATAAAAAAGGTGGTTTGTAACTTTCTGAATATTTATCGAAATAAGAAACTTTATGATACTTTTTCAGCAAATAAGATTATATTAATTGAAGTGCTTGAGAACGTTTAATAATTTTTATGATTTAGCTAAAAAAAAAAAAATATGTTTACTTGTAAAAAGCTTAGTATATTTGCGTTCGTAAGAAAATAAAGGACAACACATTCTTGGACAAATAAATTCATCGCAGTAAGTTTTCATGTAATCACATAATATTTTTTTCTATTAAATATTTTAATCGCAATAATTTTTAATTGGCAAATTTTTTCCAATTTATTTTTAATAATTGCTTTTAAATTAAATTAATTGAATTTTTAATTGCAAAGAGAGAGAGAGTGCGAGAATATTTTGTTTAATTTATTTTTTTTTTAAATTGTTTAATTGGAATTTTTATTGAAACGATCGGGCTGCGTCATACACGTGGTCTCGAATCCAGTGACCCGGAGATTTTATTTACTTTCTGGGTAAATTAAATAATTTTTATTCTGTTCTTTCTGTCTTTCTTATTTTTCTTATTTTTATCTAACTTATTTCAAAATGTCTACTGTTGAAATTATCGGTACACGAAAACACTTTGGTGCATTGCTAGAAATAATAAATCTATTTACAAAGTTATCGCTGGAGTAGACAATGATTTTTACGACCTAAAAAAAATTGTTTCAGAAGAGATTCTTAATGTAAAAGCCATAGAACTTTTACTTTGGAAAACTAATCTCGAAAATAATAGAAATATTTATCTTGATGAAAGTTTGGACGATAGAATAGAAAATAAAGCAGAAAAGGTTGGAAATGTTTTTACTGATTACACAGGAAAAAATATTCGAATTATAGTTGGATTATCAGTTAACACTGGTAAGCTTTTGCATAATATCGATTGGTCATAACGCGTAACATGTCTTGATCAAGTAACTAACTGCCTTTTGATTCCCTTAACCCAATTTAGATGAACATCAAGGTAAGAATTTACGTCGTAATGATTGGTCAACTCGAACGTGACTCGTAATTTTTAATTCTCTTGTTTAGTACTCACTAGCTCCGCAAAAAAAGAATTATAGACGCTTTTCCTAAAGGTATATATTCAACAATTCGAAGTACTGAAATTCATAGACCTAACCAGTGTTTCATTACTCTCACATGTTTGCAATACAAAAAACCAAAGCCTCTGCTTTATGTTGTCGGTAAGAGCTAGGTATATCAGCCGGGACAAGGCTTACGCGAAAAGTTGAGAAATGAACTTAGAATGCATTACGAATATTACCTTGGGGAGTCGTTGATAAAACTTTTTTACTAATTTATCTCTTTCTTTCCGGTGCTGGTACCGGAAAGTCACGAAATGCAGAAGAATTTTATAATACGACACACATGTTTATCGGATTCTGAAGACATGAAACTAAAAGAAAGAATTAGAAATGCATGGGTATTCAATGTCGGCTTCGAAAACGGTAATAGCTTAAGAAAGGGTGTGGAAATCGAAGCGTATAGTGCAATTAGAACCTAGAATTCTTAAACGACTTCTTCTGGAAAAAAATCTGGAATTGATAATTGCAGAATATGAAGCACCATTACCATGGCAAATGTTTAAGTTAGTAGCCAAATACGAAGAGATTGAAATGAAAGACGCTACGATTTTTTTAATTGTCGATGGATTACAAAATATAATGAATTCGATTAATGATTGGAATGATCGATCATCTGATTTTTTCCGGACTCTGACTAATATACACGACCTTGCTATGGGTGGTGCTTTCTTGATTACACTATGTACTGCAACGGTAACTAATTCTATCGAGGTCCTAAAAATTACGTACCGCAAACGCGTAGAACTACCGATTGCCTCATTGATCCCTCCGACAATTTGCAATAATAACAATGTGACTCCAGTCTTCGAAATGACAGATCATATAACCAAAATTTTAGTGAATGATTGTGGAGGGCACGGGAGGGCGCTCGAAGTTTTACAAGAGATCCTGGAAAAACGTAATGTAAATGATTTAATGAATGATTTACGTTGAAGCCGTGATCCGTGACTGCGCCTCAACGAGTCATGTGATCAAAATGATTAAGAAAGTGGAAGAAGTGGACAAATTAGACCAAATTGCTAAAGTGGTCATTGTTGATCTATTTAATAGATTAGTTATATTGTTTATAATCATTATATTTGTTAATTATGTTATTGTTCGTATCTATTTATTTTATTATTAATATTACATTTGTTATATTATATTTATAGTATTTTATTTTGTATAAATATCTTGTATTTTCTCTTGAGTTGAAAAGTAACTCAAGATAAGGTTTTAAGATAAACTAAGAGTTCAATAAAGGAATCATTGAATTCATTTACTATTACCTTCTGTCGTGTCTTCATATAGGCGTGATTGTGATATTGTCTTGCATTTAATTCGACGGATTGAATTAAAAGTTTATCGTTTAAGTTTACAGATACCAAGCCAACAACGTGACAGGTACAGTGAGGCGTTCCTATTTTCTCCAAGTGATTGTAGAGCTATAGGTCGGGCGATGTTAACTCGAGTACTCTTGGAATCTGATAAATTTATCCCTGGTACGAGTAAGTACCCTGGAGAAGTGGCTTGGCCAGGGTTGATTAGCTACAAACAAATAGGTGAAACCTGATTGCTCCTTACATCTGGATTTGGATACTAACGCAATCTTCTGATGGTGAAGATCCAGTGCTTCGAGATTGGTGTTTTTGTAATTATGGTGACCATAAGTCAAATTTAAATCCAAAAAGTCCAACAGGAGCTCAATTTTGGCAACACTTTGAGCATTTTGTTGCATCTTTCCGGACATTAAAATCTAGAATGGTAAATGAAAATGAGGTAACAACAATTGCGAAAATTCACACTGGAGCAAGATTGAATAGTGGTGATTTTCAATTTATAAATCATCATCTTGAATTAGAAATTGCAGTTCACCAGGAGGGCACAAATTCGGCAAATTATACTGGAACTAAAAAAGAAATTAAATGTGATAATGGTATTGTTTATGTTCGTAAAGGTAAACATTGTATAATCAACGGAGTCTCAGCACCGTATGGTGACGCATTCCTTGGATTAGATTTGAATTCAAACATCCCAAACCCAAACGAAGTGCATCAATATAAAAAGTTGAAAAAAATTCTTAACGAGACTGATTTCCCAAAAAGAACGGAAAAAATCAGCATCACCAAATGATTTTTTCTTATTCTATACTACAACGAAAATAAATTACTTCAATCTTCCAAAAAACACCGGATATGTAGATATATCCAATTGGGTTGAATATTTCGGGCCCTATGCTGGCAGAGCGTTTACGTATGCTAATGTAGGCTCTTTGGATATAAATAATGCAGATAAAGGGATTTCGAGCTAGTGTAAGGAGTTGGTCCAAAACGGGCAAATATCATTTACAACAAAAGAAAATTTATATATATTGATGATGCATATAATAAGACAAAAATACCAAAGAGTGTAATGAAAAGATTCAAATTTAATTGATATGTTGTTTTATCTAGTATTTATATCGGAAAATAATTAGGAAATAATTTGCTATTGAATTAGTTTAGCGAGTGTATTTTTTATCTTTAATAATAATAGATGTATAATGTATCAAAGTTTTATCGAAATTTTTTCAAAACAGAGCACGCATGTGATTTTCAGCTATATACCCATCTTAGAGATGATCCTCTTCTATTTCTTTCATCGATTTAAGCATATTGAATTTTGAGACACTGGAAAATCTTCTTATAATAAATACACGCTTTCTTATTTCGATCAACATGTTTTTTCTCTGGAAATTACTCATATTATTAAATACCTTGCTGGAATATTGAAATGGTATTCAAGAGACAACAAAGAAAATGTGTTGGGATTAATGACTTACTTTTTTCATATATTGGCGGAAATGGTTCCAACAGTTAATGAATAATCGTTAGAAGTTTTCAGGAAAAATAAGATTAAAAGTATTCTCCGTACTAATGGACAATTTCGGTTTACTGATGGGACCCACATTACCGATAATGAAGTTACAATTCATATCCTTGTCACGTTTCAAATGGCTATGCTTCGAGTTGGACATATACATTTAATGATAAATCGATTAAATAGAGCTTAATATATTTTATAGTGGTGCTAATGACATTCTTTTGGGACATGCAAATGATTTTGGGATTGTGGGGCAAACTTTAGTTTTGTATATGACAGTTATCACAAGATTTCTGATAATAATCGAGGATATTTCGATCTTTCTTCCCGGGTCGTTCAAAGTCTTTTTGTGACAAGTACACGGGAATCGTTCATTTTTCAATCTCTTGGTAGTTTATAAACAAGTAATAAATAAATTGAAAGAAAAGAGAATTGTTATGGAAAGCTAAAGGTGCTTTGAAAGGAATCATATTTTGCCACCTTAATAATTCTTTTAATAAAATGATTAATAGTTTTTTAAAATTTTATTAAATACTTTTTTTTTTCTAATAATAATACATAATAAATAATATAATGTTATCCTAAATAATCTGCTTTTGTGATCAATAAAACTCATGCGGCTTGAAGCGATACAATCCGTTCCGTCTAAAAAGAAATTCAAATCATTCAATACCGACAGGTTGGTTTAATTTCGGAAATCTCGGAGTAATAAATAACTACAACCGAAATATTTAAAAGTTATTTCCGTACCATTTCAGAATCCTATTCTAGTTTTTAACAAAATGTCTCCACTTTTTTTTAAAATAAATTTATGTGATGATATAAAAGCATAATAAATTATAAATTTTCAAAATAAAGCTTGTTTATGATTTAGGTTCCTTGCTAAATGGCTAGCTATCTTGCCCAAAGTTTAGACTTTATCATAAACGTTGATACTTACTTCGATATTTTGCAAATGAAAGTAAATTGTGTTGTATTTTATTTTTTTTGATTTTTTTGTGATTATTTATGTTTTGCTGTCTAAATTAAATTTAAAAATATATAGCAAGTTTATATTCTTTCAAAGCACCAAAATGATAGTATTTACGCGCTCTTTAGTTTGACTCCTATTTTTTTAAAATATATATTGTATATGATGTCACCATTTCGATATTCAGTGTGACAAAAGTTTTTGGACAAATTGATTTACTTATTACGCAGCAACGGATTATTTAGTTTATTTAATCGATTAAAAGTACAAAATTATATTTTAAAAAAATTAATAAGGAATTCTTTCCCCATTATTTTTTATTATAAGTTCACATCGTTCTCTCATAGAACATAATAAATTAATAAGAACCCCATTTGGAATATTATTCCATTCCTCCACCATAAATTGTTCTAATTCTGCTAAATTTTTTGGTTGTCGTTTTTCTACATTTCCTTTTACGATACTTCACAAGCTTTCTATAGGATTGAGATCCAGACTATTGGATGGCCAGTCGATTACTTCAGGAAACTTTCAATTCAAAAAGTCTTTAGCAACTAGGCTTGTGTGCTTCGGATACTTATCCTGTTGAAATCTCCAATCATTATTTAACATTCTTGTAATTTCAGGTAATCGTTTTTTAAAATATCAACGTAAAATTGACCATTCATAATTCTTCTAAAGCATAAAAGGCTTTGTTTCCCTGTATACAAAAACCTCCCCAAGCAAAGATTTTTGACCGACCTTTTGGCATACAACGGACTGGACGTACTCCTTTATACCAACCAATGTTTGATAGTGTTTCTAAATAATTGAAATGCCGTTTCACCTGAAAATAAAGTTCTTTCCCAGTTGTCATTAAGATTCTTTCGTGCCCAATCTACTTGTTTTTGCTTGTACCGCAGTTAACATTGGTGTTGGAATTGGTAATTTTTTGTTATAACCAAGTCTTTCTAAATGTCGTAAAATTGTTACATAAGACAAATTTATGCCTTTTTTAAACAATTTATTTACTAAAGTTTGGGAAGAAATAGAAGGATTCCTCCTTATATATTGTGCAATCGCTTTGGAATTTTCTGATGTAATTTTTTTTTGTGCGTCCTTTGCGTTTTTTATGAATTTACTTCCGGTTTTGTTAAGTTTATTGATATTATAATAAAATGTTTAATTTTTTTGAATTACACTTGCTCTTATAATTCCTTTATCCCAAAAATGTTTTACAACTTTGGCGTGTGAATTATGTGATTAGTTTACAAATTTAATATAAGATAACATCGATATGTTAACTTCCAAGATGAATGATCTGTAAAATTTATTCATAATAATTAATTCCGATAATATAATTATACGGGAAATTTCGGAAACAATATCGAAATTATACCTTCTTAAATTAACTTTTTCTTAAAGTTATATTTTCATATTATCAGCCAATTTTAAATTGTCCTATCTTTTTTTTTTTGTTTAATTTAAAAATCGCGACATATATAAAGTTAAATCATGATTAATCCCGAAAATTCCATTTAGTTTATCTAGTAACGAATCGTACCGCATTGTACTGGTCTTATAATAAAGGGGATTATTATTCGTATTGAGATACGAATTTTTATTTTTGTTTGATTCAACGGTAATTTATCAAAATAAATTAATTAAATTAATAAAAAGCATTTGCTATTAAATAATTTATTTTAATCTGATTCAACAATAATGTTCTTTTTTTGAAATAAAATTAATTTTTAAAACATTACAACAGTCACGTTACTAGTACGAAAGTATCGTAGCGTACCTCTAATATTAAGCTCTATATATCATACTACCGGACGATTCAAAATTCGCGAAACGTATTGACTGCAAATTCATACCGTACCGATTTTCTATATACCACCATCAATCAACCATATAATATTTTCCATCGATTTCAAAATTATCATTTAACCTTTTGAAAAATGAACCGACCAATGTATCCCTTTGATTCGCACTTTCTAGATCTTATTACAGCTTCTTGAATCTTGCACGGCTTAAATTCGTTCCTTCTTCAAAGCTTTTGTATTATTTCATAATATTTTTAAGCTTCCCTACAATAGTCTAATCCAACGCTTTGCTCCGACAATAAACCCATTATTTTCAGAACCATCCTCAAACAAATGACATCGTGGCACGACAATATATAGTTTCGCGCGCTATCTTTATCTTTTGAAACGTTCTCAAGGTACCCGCCAGCATTACAACCAGTAGCAAATATGACATTTGCGCCACTCATTGTTGGCCTATGACCTTGCAAATGATCTCAAATGACATAGTTGGTTATAAATTTAAAGTCAAGTATGACTAAGGTAATATAAAAAAATAGCAAACAACCTTATAAATTGCTACCACCCAAACTGTCTATTCCATCAATGGTTGAGAAAATATTGATCACCAAAGGGGGATCACCTCGCAAATTACGTAGAATACGATAACAGGTCTCTACATAACGTCGTGAAAGACCTTCTAGGCCAGGCTAGATCAGGTTTTTGAATTTCGAACGGAAGTCTAGTCCGATGTGTGTATCCAGAATATTGTCAAATGTCTTTATGAATTCTTTGAAATCGAGAAAGATCTTTAAATGTTCCCAAGTTATAAATATTGGAAATTCTCTGACAAATTTCAACCGTTCTGGTCAACTATAATATACAGATTTTGGTAAAGAATTGGGCTAAACCCTCTGACTAATTCCTAAAACTAAAACCCAAACTCTCCAGGCTAGTTTCGCATTCGCAGTGTAAATCCATAGAAGATTTCTCCCAAACTCTTCTTTACCATAAAAGATATCCGAACATTTGGGTCGTTTAAGATTATTGCATAACGGAGTTGAAGAATAACATTTCACGTTTCCAAGACATGGAATTGACCATCATATTGATATATACTGAATTTCCTATTGACATTGTGCTCTTAGTCGCTTGAATAAGCTTCGCAAATTAGAGTTTATCCGGTTAATTAACCGGTTAAAATTAACTTAGGCCAGTACTATTAACAGGTTTCAACCTTTATCACAAATTAGTGTTCGGACGAATCCATTTCTCAATCCTAACATTTCGTACTGTGAACTTTCTGTTTCGCCCTATATGTCCTAACTACCCGAAACCTTTAGAAGATCAAGTTGAGCGAAACTAGTTTCGACTGAAACTTTATCGCACTAGAAGGGTATAGAGCGATCAGAAACGGGCCGCCATGAACTTTTATATGTTGCGTTATATTTTGTTTACCTTGTATTTTACCTCAACTAGATCTCCTATGACAAGCATCCTTAACGGTACGCTTGATCAAGTTTTCCATGTTTTGCCATAGAAGTCTCTATAATGATAGTCAGCAGGTTAAATAGGAAAATATTCGTAGTCATTTTCAGTTTCTCTCTTCCAAGTTCATCCATGATATTTTCATCCAAAAACTCACAGAAAATTTAGCTTTACGTTGTCAAGTGGAATGTTGACCTTCATAGCTTGATATATCTTTTGTTAACGCTAAAATTACGTCTGGTTGCTTTTCCATAATAACCTTCTTGAGCTCACCAAATAAATTATTATATTAAACTTCAATTTTAAAGCATTTTCGCCCGAATAATGTAATAGGAGACATAGGTTTGTATTAATGTAGACTGGACTTATAAATGTAGCCACATTGTTGGAATATTTTTTTAGTAAGAGGTTGAAATATTTTTTAGCAAAAAGTTGTCATCTATGCATTAAATTTATAATATTTTATCGACGTCGTCGTACAGTAAATGTGACAGTATACACATCCCAGAGTATTATTAATGACGTCCAAAATTATCTAATTTTTAATTTTTTATATAGTCGTAGATTTTAGGATGGATAAAGCGGCAATCAAGTATGGGCTTCCTTAAACTTCGAGAGAGCTCACTCCAATTCTTTGATGAGAACTTGTAACGGAAATATTGCTTTAGTTGTTGTAAATCGACAACCACATCATATGATTGTATATTAAGTCAATAAATTTAATTAAACTTTTCAAATTATAAGGATAGATTCCGTCTGTTTTCGTCCTTGAGTAAGCATGATTCTGGTGCCTGGTGACAATTCAGTTACGCTGGCTGTTAAGCGTAGAACAGTGTATGAAAAGAGAGAATCCCTCGGAAGATATACTGTATCTCTAGTTTAAAGATTTGATAATAGTTTGTTCCGAAGTAACTTGAATCAATAATTGATGAAAAAAATTAAGACTTATGCGTGATCGAAAAGTTAGAATTTATGCTCTCATTTTGAAGGAGGATATAATTCCTAAAATTTGAAGCTTGTTCCATTCGATCAATCACTTTTCAACCAAGTCGAAATCGATGTTTAAATTGATGAATAAAATAGTTGGATATACTTGCATGCATTAATCGGACTATAGCTTTGCCATCAAACTGAAGCAGATTCTTTAAGATAGCTGAAACGATACAATATGAAGTTTTTGTGAACATTATTCCATCCATTAGCGCACAAACAAGATTAAATTCATTGAGCCAAGTAATCTGGTCTTATAATTGTCATTTATAGTAACAGCGGCCTGGAAATGTTGACAGCATTTCCAATTATAGTTTCAGCTTAAACGGTTACTGGCTTTCATATCGGCTTAATTAGCAGCAGCTATTTTATGAAAATTAGAATTAATGATATTCATCAGGTTTGTTATTTAAAAGAGAAATTTAAAATTGTTGTAATCACCAAACTTCTTATATTTATAGGCAAGCAGAAGAAAAAGTTCAAAAAATTTGTTGCAGTCTCAAAAGATATCGTTGTGTACGTACGTTGATCACTATTGAACACTGTAGTTCGGGTACACAATGGACTCCCAGATTTCGTTACGACTTGTCAGAACGATTAATCGAATCGATCAAGGTATCTTTGATTGTTTTGAGTGTAATCAATAGCATTTGGATATTCGACAATAAACCAATTCTAAAAATTTAAAGATTGTTCAGTGATTTCTGACAGATGGTCGAGATAGAGGGACGAGATTTATTAATAAATTGAGTAAAGTATAAAACTATTACTTGCCTCACGAGAAGGTATTCAATTCCCTCTAACTACAAAAGCAGTAACGAAGCCTAATATAAACAAAAAATATATCTAAAATATCACCACAGATCTTTTAATATAATCACGGAAAGCAATTAAATATGATCGAAAAGAATGTTGATCTAATAATAAGGCGCAGTAATTTCTGACATTACTTGTAATTATTTATCCAACTTTTTTTATTTTCCATTCGTTAAATGTTAGTATTTCAGATGATGAGAAATATTCGTTCACAATTTTCTTCCACCGTTTGATCGATTAATTTCATATTAGTCATAAAAAAAACTTTCGTAAATTTTTGTTTTTTCAGTAGCTGTAAAGCGATGGGTGGTATAGATTACATCCTAACATTTCATAGATCAAACCTATTAAATTTCAAATAAAGAGAAATTTTGAACTCTTTCTCGTACAGTGATGGTAAATCTTGGTCATTTTAACTTGAAATGAAATGATGTCGTCTGAGGTCATTTGAGGACATTTCAAGTATTCTGCAAAGTCATTTGCAGACATTGTCGCATAATTTAATCTTTTATTAATCTTTTTTTTTGGGAAATGCACTAAAGTAAAACGTGAAATCATCAGTTTATCATTGAACCTAGGGTCTAAATCAAATATATATTCACTATCTAATATTTTATAAACCATCTATTAACATACTAGCAATTATTTGGCATTATCCCAGACTTATTTTAGGAAAAAAAACTTCTTTGTGTACCCAAAATATATATCAATTTATTTTCGTTTATATTTTTAGACATTATTGTAATATTATGCCATGTTCTGCACACCATAAAATTTGAAAATTAAAAGAACCGATAAAGATTTTCTTTAGCTCGGCCAGAATTAAGGTTTTTTGAGTTACAAAATTTTGTTAGCTCTGTTCAAATTTATAATGCCGGTTGAGTTTAAATTAGAATTGTTCTGCCGATACGCCAATGAATGTCCCAACACAAACAATTTAAAAAACTTTTTTTTCAGCAACTTCTACTTCCATAATTAATTATAATGTCTGTCAATAATAAAGAAGATAAAAATTTTATACAAACAAAAGAAAAGAAAATAGACGACGGTAAGCGAGTCGAGTTTAAAATAAATTTATTTATTCGACATGAATATTAATAAAGATTTTTCGCAAAATAAAAAAAAAATTTGTAACCACATTCAAATACTATAAAATTTCCACCAATTTTAATGAATAAAAATTACGTTATATGGATTAGACGGTAAAAAAATCATTTCACATTACTGAGTTATGATATTTTAATAATTAATTCAAAAATTCTTTAAAAATAGATAAATAAATACCATATTAGAGCCTGTTTCTAATACCCTACATTAAAAAATTATATGGTAATGAATATTTATTATATTTGCTAAGTCAAACTAATTATTAATAATCAAAATAATTAAAAATTTTTTTTTTAAAAATTTTTGGGTTGTGAAATAATATCGATATATATACATTGTAAGTCATTTAATTTTTGTTAATAATATACTTTAATATGTTATGTATATTGAGAATTCAAACTAAATTTTATATAAAAATATTTAATTATTGTTTAATTGCACTTTTTATCATAAATTAATCTAAATTTTTACTTAAACATTATTGATTAATTATATTTACTAATTTTATAAAATCCAAAATCTGAAATATAAGATTGGGTTCCATCTTGTAAGATATTTTCACTCTGAAAATCCTTGACAATATCCTAATTTATGTAAAAAATTAAGAATAAAAATTACATTTATTAATTTACTAATTTTATTTTCAATAAAATATTGTTAAAGATAGCTTCTCAAATTTCCTAAATTTGCAAATTTTACGATCTCTGGATCCTTAGTTATTCCATAATATTTTAATGCGAAAGGACTGAATGTACAAAAATCCCAATGTGCTTTAAACTTTAAGCAATTAGAAATATTTTTATTTAATAATATCATATATAAATGTGATATACCTCGTTAAAATATTCAGCTGACATATCCTGTGAATCATTTAACCTTTTTCAAAGCAACTTTCACGGGAAAAGGATCTGATATTTTCCAACTTCCATCATCTAGCTTTCTAAATTTCGATTTACCATCGATCCACGTTGCAGAATATACTTTGGCAAATCCTCCTTCATCAATTTCTTTTATATCTGTGATATTCTGCAAAGCTTTCATAATGCATTGTATCTTTAATGAATTTATCAATATCAGGATTTCCACTATAAATCCTTCAATCATACTCACATTTTTTATATAAATTCTCGGCAAATGATTTATAAAAATAATTATTCTGAGACATCTAATTTGATGAATTATTGAACCTTGTTTCATAGCTATTCACATTCATTTTTTTATTTTTATTTTTATTTAAAGAAAAAAAATATATTCTCTGGATAGCTTATTTTAATCAAGATATAAAAAGGAATTTTTAAGAATTTAACGGAACGATTCTCTGAATGTCACGAAATTTATAATTTTTTGATCATTTTTTTTTAAAAAAAAAAGAGAAAAAGAATTTATTGAGTTCTCCAGAAGTATTGGAGAAGAGTTCTTTATTTTTATTTTATTTTTATTTTATTTTTTTTTTTTTCGTAAATCAGTCATTTTTCGAACTCAAGTATTATTTAATTTTAAATTACTAACTGGACATTTCCGAAATGCTACAAAAATAATTTCTATTAATAGTTAAAGTTTAATATTGGACTGATTTAAATTTTTTAAAATACTTGCTTTTCATTTATAATTTTCTAAGAGAAAGTAAACATTATAAAGATCTAAATTTCGATCCATTAAATAGTTATATTTGATTCCAAGTAGTATAATTTCTCCTAAAGTAAAATTTACGTTACGTTAATAAGTTTTCTATTTTACATTGAATAGACTCTATCGAAATTATATGTTGTAGCCCTAATGCGTTGATATCCGAAATATCATTGGGATATCCCAAATCGGAATGTACGTTTGGATTTCCAAAAACGAAGATCGTTTTGTGATATGCACTTGCTCAAAATGCGCATATGCATATGGTCACATCGGATATCTCAAACGACCACTTCGAACAGTTACGAATGACCAATTCATGTTTAATTTAATTTTATAATCAATCTTTACATGTGAAAATATAAACAAGCATAAGATTTTATTTTAAAAAATGCCGCCCTAACTATTAATTGTCTGAAATGTTCGTTTGGAATATCCGAAGTGAGCATTTGGGACATTATAGTATAGATTTCCTAAACGATAAATCTTTATTGAAAATATTGATTGCACTAAAATACGTTGATAATATAAAATTCCAAGCTTGATGATTATTTACTTTTGATAGAATATTCTCTCTTAAAACATATCGTTAAAAGCGTGACGTCCTAGTAACTGAGGTTCCATTAATTGTCATTGAACTTGTCATTATTTCAAAGAATTTGAAAATTTCAAAATATATATCGCAATATTTAAAAAAAAAATCAATATCCTTTGCTGCGTCATAAACAATATGGGCTTACCATATGAGGAGATCATTGTTTGAATCGAACCGCAGAATTGATTTTTAAGACTGCAGTGATGATTTCGCAAATTTTTGATTCCATTGAAAGCATTGAAGTTGGGGTATGGATTGGAACCTATTTAATATAATCGAATTTAATCGAAAATCGAATCGAAATCGATTTTAATCGATAATCATATAAAAAATCGAATTTATTTTTAGACGTAAATAACATATATAATAAAGCTCAGCACGTGGCGCATTTGTAAATTGTATAATATTGTTACATTGAAGATAATTCCGCCCGAAATCTCCATGATTCCGTGCCAGTATGACAAAATGTACTGTACATACAGAACGCCAGGCTGGCCTAAATTTTTTTTTTATATAAACAAGCTGGAATTCCTTAAACAGCTCAATATTCCACGCTCGCTCTTGTTATATTTCTTTGCATACATTCACTTCGAAATACTTCCTTTAACACCTTCGCGATATTTTCGCTTTCGCCGCTTTAACTTTTTAAATTTCATATATGCGATTTTTATTAGTAGTTTATTATTCAATTTTTATGTAATAATTTGTAATTGCGCAGTTGTTTACTTAGTTTAATATTTTGATAAAGCGAAAGTTTAGAGCGCCGACGTTGAGGCAACATGATCGAATTGATAATATTAAATAAATTTTAGCGTCAATATTACTTAGTTATTTATTCAATTAATACTTTCTGCTTATAATACACATTGTTTATAAATACATATAAAAAAATAGATTTTCGCGATAAATTATTATCAACAAACTAGCGGATTTACCCGTGTGATGCCCCGAGTCGCTAACATGGCGTGAGATAGATATGGAAAACTTAATTTTTAAAGTTTAGCATCTATAACAAAGAAAATCTAAATTGAATAATAAATTTATTGATTTTTTTTAAAAAAATAATCCAACCTAACTTTAACCCTAACCATAACCTTAATCTTAACGCTAAAAACATAATCTGACTAAATTTTATCATTAAAAATTGAAAATAAATAATTATATATAAATTACACAATTAGAGTTGAATTTAATTTATTAATTTTTTTTTTTACAATTATATGTTGCAACTTATTAATTATGGCTACCATCTTTACAACAAAACAATCAGAAAGATTAAATAAAGCACAAAGGGAACTTAATTATACAACTGGAAATGTTTCTACCTGGTAGAACTCTCGTTTTATGCCTAAAAAAGATTAATTCTATAATCTATTTAATTTCATATTCTTTTATTATTTTTTAATTTGCATATATATATTCTCTATCTTTTTCATTTAATTATTTTATTTTTATTTTTCGGATTTAATATTTTTAGGGTCTCTCAAGCACCTAAATCAATGGATCGATCGATTATATTCGATTAATCGAAATTCGAAAATCGAATCTTCGAGTCGAATCTTAAAGAATCGATTCTCAAATCGATACTAAATATCGGAATCGAACCAACCCTAAGTTGGTGCGTTGATATCTAACATAATTTCTTGTAAAGCATAGTAGTCGTGCTTATATAGGGGTGACTTATAAAGGTACAAATGAATAAAAATTACTCAGCTTTCATAGAAATTATTATTACTTATTTTTCTAAGCTCAAATTGTTAAACAAGACACAAAACATGCAATTTTTGAATTTTATAGGTAACACGTAAAGATTATTCAAATTTATGTACAATGTCTAAGATGGAGGAACATGCGGTGTGACATGAAATGAACCGTTACACGTCATGCACGTTTCATATTATTTCAATTAATATTATACCGAAAAATGTTTTATCTAATTGATCATTTTTTTTTCGGGAGAAAATATATATATTTTTTTTTTAAAAAAAAAAATGATTATAAATAACCATGAAAATGATACCCAGATCGATAAATTAAATGTCTTAGATAAAAATAGTTCTTATTGCGATAAACCACTTGCCGAGAAATTATGGTGTAAAGGATGTGACCCTTAATATATAATTGAAGGATGGACTAGTGGAAATTCTGAAATTGATAAATTCATCAAAGAAATAATGTATAAGCAAAGAAATAAAAAAAATCCACTATATCTTGAATGGATGCCCTATTATAGATTCCCAGATATAAAAGAAATTGGAAAAGGAGGATTTGCTAAAGAGTATTCTGCAACATGGATTGATGGACAATCGGAATTTAGAAAGCATGATGATGGAAAGTTGGAAAAAATTAAATACTAAACATATGACGGTTGCTTTGAAAAGGTTAAATGGATCACGGAATATGTCGGCCAAATTTTTAATGAAGTATTTGCATTGATTAAACGGTTCTTTTGAAAATGATATGACATTTTTATATTTGCTTAAATTTTATTACAAACATAGATTAAAGCATAATAGAATCAGTATTTTCGGATTAAGATTTTATGGAATAATTAAAGGTCCAGAAACCAAAGATTTTATTTTGATCGTAAAATTTGCAGATATAGGAAATTTGAGAAGTTATCTTTCAAATAATTTTAACAACTTTTTATGGAAAGATAAAATTAGAAAATTACATTTTGCAATTACTAACCTTTGTAAATTACATTTTTTAAAATATTGTCATAAGGTTTTTCACAGTGGAAATATCTTGCAAGATGGAACCTAATCTTATATTCAGATTTTGAATTATCAGGACCAGCAAATAAGCAAAAAACGGATGACCAAATATAGGAGTATTACCATATATCTCTCCAGAAGTCTTGAATGGAGGATTATATACTTTTGCTTTTAATATTAATTGTCTTGGTGTAATTATGGCTGAATTATCATCCGGAACCCTCCTTTTTATGGTAGAAAACATGACATATCTTTAGCTTCCCTATAAAAAAGAATGTTCGAAATTTAACAGGTAAATATATTGAAATAATAATGTACAAATTCTGAACAATTCCATTGTCCAGAATATGTTCCAATTCTTTGTGAATTCCGGACATTCATTTTGTCCAGAATATATTATTGTCCGAAATTTTAATGATCGATTTCTTTAGAATGCAAAACTGGACATTTTCCGGATATTTTCCAGACATAATTTATATTTTCCAAATAATTTCCAGACAATATTTCTATTTTCTGAATGTAATCTATTTTCCGAAAGTTTTCTAGACATTTTCACTATTCATGATTTAGAATAATAGACCAAATTATAATAAAAATACAAGCCAAAATTAATTTTTAATGCGGGTCAAAATTAGATTTTTTATTACAGCCAAAATTTAATATTAATATGCCAAATTATATAATTTAATACATTATATAAAATATAATACTACCTAAAACTAATTTAATAATGATATAATTAAACAAATTACAAATTTGTAAAGATTGCAATATCAATAAACAATACTGAACCACATTGTGCAGGCAATACACTTTGAACTTATTAGAGAATAATCTAGACCTGGCATTATTCATCATCTGCCACACACAACAATTCATATAAATAATCTTACGTACACTTCAGGCACTATCTAAGGATCTGAATTAGATTGTTTAAATAGCACCTCTTCTTTTAGAACGTATACCCAAGAAGATAAAAGGAATATCAAAATCATCAAATATTGCTATCCCTAAAATAAAAATAAGTATATTAATTTAATAATAACATAATCGAACAAATAATAAATTTGTAAACAAATATATTTAAAAGATTCTCATCACCAAAATCTTAAATATTATTATTCTTAAAATAAAAAAAAATTATAAATAATAATTTAATAGCAATATAATTAAATAAATAAAATACATTATAAATGAATATATCTAAGAAATAGATTCTCACTATAAAAAATTTCAATATTGCTGCCTTGAAAATTTCATATAAATCTAAGAAGATATTGCTATTGACTTTATAATCTCTGAGAGAATTATTTATGCTAAGAAATGCTAATTGAAGCTTAAAAAAGTTATAATACTAAATTAATAATAATATAATTAAAATAAATAACAACTGAAATGTGCAAAAAATATATCTAAAAGGTCTTCATGATAATAAGATATTTAATATTAGCATTTTCTAATTTAAAAACAATATATTTAAACAAAATAACAAACAAAAAATATTCCTTACCATTAAAATATTCCATATTGTAATTTTTAAAAGAAAAAAGATCTATAATTACTACATATTTAAATAAATAACAATGTGTCTAAAAAATTATTATGAAACTTTTAATATTATTATTTGTAACTACATATTTGAATAAATCTAAAAAAGTTTAGTAAAAAGAAAAGATAATTATTATTATTAACTTATTAAAAAAACAAAAATAATTTTTTAAAAAAAAATAAAAAAAATAACAAAAAATAAAATAAATAATACTTAAATACAAATATATATAATATAATGGTAAAAACAAATCATGTGATCTCACAAAATCATATTTTTTAGCCAGCTTATAGTTATACAAAAATTTAAAGATTTTAAGAACCGGTTGAAAACAATATAATTATTAATAATTAAATAATAAATTAAAGTAATTCATACTATATACAAATTATATCATTTTATGTAATTTCTTAATAGTTAAAACATTAATTTACCAAAACTAAACATCAATTACTGATTTTTCTGAATACTAATTAATATCAAATTTTATAACTAATCAAAAAAATTTTTTACATTAAAATCAGCAAAAATAATACTTCATACTTTAATCTTACATTATGATTTATTAATTCTTGTAATCTTTAAAATTAATTAATTAAAAATAATAGAATTTTTTTAAAAAAATAAATTTAATAAATAATGATATTATACATACTAATTAATTCTTTTACTGCTAATCTGTGAGATTTTCATTCATTATTACTTTTGACTTCTTTATTTTTTTTTTAATTAATATACTCTTTTTTACTTATTATTTCTATTTTTAACTATACCAATTTATCTTTTTTATCAGATGCTACTACTTCATATTAAAAATATTAAGATCCTATATAAAAAAATTCAAGTTTGATATTTAAAATTTATATTATAAATATACAATTTAATAAAAATTTTACATTAATTTATTATAATAATAATTCATAATCATTATCATTAAAATATAAATTTGACTTTGACTAGTATTTACAGTAACTAGTAATCTTTTCTTCTAAAAAGATAAATAATTATTAAATATAAAGTAACTTATTATTAATACAATATTATTTCAATTAATTAATATATTATTATTTTTACCTTATTATATTGAGATCTCTTTTTTGTATTAGACAATATTTTATTATTTTCTTAATCTTTATTTAACACTATTTCTATTTCATCATTTTGTTCTTGATTTTTATCTTTATTTTTTGTTATTTCCATTTCACTATCTTGTATTCAATCTTTATTTTCATCTTATGATTCGCTATTTTACATTTGATTTTTATCTTTATTTTGTGATTTGCTGTTTTATACTTGATCTTTATTTTCATCTCATAATTTTCTATCTTGCTATTAATCTTTATTTACCTTAGTATTTTTTTTTATTTATCTCATGAATATTCATCTAAATTAAAAAAAGAAAAAAAAAAGTTAAATAAAATAGTTTTAATTAATTATAATAATAATACTTATACTTGTTATTAATAATACTTCGTGTTATTTCTTTTATATTCCAATCATTGATACAATTTTTTTATTTAAACTAATAGTATAATATATTAATAAATTAAAAAAATCTAAAATTTCTAATTATTTAAAAATAAATTTTATCATTTTAATAAAATTTTAAAATTTTTCTTATGTCTTAGTCTCTCCATTTTTTATTTAAATCTAATACTTCAGCTTTAACTAGATCACAAAAATCACTCTATAAAACAGATTCAATATTAAATATTTTAATTTTTATTATACTTTATCAATCACTGAAAATATCAGAAATCAGCATGAAGACATAATTTCAATTAGAGTGTTGACATCATATTGATCACTTTTTGTAAAATGATTTTTTTGCTTAAAAAAATAATTTATATAATAATACAGAATAAATTTTATATGCAGCTTAATGCTATTTCAGAGCTATTGTATTTTAATTTTTATCAAGATTAAACAAATATTAAGCATCTTTTATTAGTAATATATATTTTCGAAATGAAAAATCACTAAACTTCATGTATATCTTAACTTAAAAATTATGTTTTACTAGAGTCTGTGATACTATAATTTGTAAAACTTTAAAATATAAATTAAATATTTTCATTTTTATGTAGGTGAGAAAAATTGTTAAAAACTTACATTTCTAGTTTTCATTTCGCGTGTTTTTGCAGGTTAAGAAAAGAAATGTTAGAACAAGGCTATGATATTTTTTTAGTTCTATTTCCCTATTTTTAATAGATAAGATAGGAGTCAAGTTAGAAGGTAAGTACATTTATAACATAAATAGTGAAGAGCTTTTTAGATCAAGTAATTTTTGAGTATAAACTAAGTTTATTTAAAGAAATGCTAGCTTTTACTGATAATAATGATAGTAGAGTATTCTATACATTCCTGAAATTTAAATAAACAAAATATTCAGATATCATATATTAGATAATATTCATGTGATGTATTTTATATGTATCTGCCTTTATATAAGCAGGTATTTGATAATATTATAAAACCTTAATTTATTTGTTGTTTATATTATGAAAATTTAGGTAGGCATATTTTTTGTCATCCTGGAAGAGAAAGAAAAACAACAACATATATTACAAAAAATTTACATGCAGATAATATTAAAAAAGGAATCAAATTTTTGAAAACTGGTTAATTGATATTACACGAACAGAAAATGAAGAAATTAAGAAAAATATATTAATTAAAACTTTTGAAGCTCTACTTTCTTTTGCTAAATTATTTAATCCATTTAGTTCTGATCCTACTATCACTACACCTATTCTGACTATTCTAAATGAACTTCCTAGTTTATTTATGATAAAATTCCTTTTTATGGAAATTTACAAAAAAAGAAACTGAAATAAAATTAGAAATAGAAGATTTTGAGATAATTTATTTTTTCATTTTATCAAACAAGTATAAAAAGCTGAAAAGAATAATAATTAGAGGAACAAATCCATTAATATATCTAATCAAAAATTTGATTATGCATTTGAACAAAAATTATGGAACTCACGATCATATATTAATTCAAAAAAATCTGCCTTAGAATTTTCAAAAATGATTCAAGAATATTACAATGATTTTTATGAATTTTTGAATAAATTTTTCTTTGAAATAATTGATGAATTAAGTCAGAAAAAAACAACAATATACAACTAGTAATGAAAAAAATATTACAAATTATCAAAAGTTATAACTTCTAAACAGACAATAAAAACTGTAACATTTATTACATCAATGTTATTAGAATTTACTTTTCCTCATTTAAAAGTTTGGTTACCTTGAATATTAGCTAGTCTTGGTTATATGCTAAGATTACAGAGTTCTTTTTAACAGTTATTAACAATTTGTTATATAAGTTTACATATTGACTGATATAAATGAAACTTTATAAAAGCCTGAATGGAAAAATCAAATCCATTAAACTGTCTAATTCAGGATAATAATGTGTGAAATTTGGCAATTATAGACAACATCAATATTAAGGAAAAATCCTTCAAGTTTGATAATATTTATGACATTATATAAGACAGCTTTCGTGCCACTTTAAGGATGGCCTTCCAAATTCAATTGCCAATCGAAATAGAAACTGGTCTGAAATAAATTGTCAAATTAACTGCTGATACTTCATTATTTGAGATGAATCAAAATATTAACAAAACCTTAATTATGTTTCAGCAGGTTTTCTATGAATTATTAAATTTCAAAGAAATTGATAGTGAATTAATTTATAAGACAAATTTTGATGCAGAAACTATCAAATGCTCTATACTTAGCAAATTAGACAAAGAATGTCTTAGTCCCTCTTTTAATGTAATAATATTAAATCAGGGAGCTAATCCAAATTTTAATAAAGAAATTTTGTATGTTGCTGAAATATATAAAGAAGATTTTATTCTAAAAAGTCATTCTTTTCTAGATATTGTGGCAGATGAAGTAATCTTTCATCGATTAATTAAATGTTAAGAAAAATGGTCAAATATAAGATCTTTACTTGAACAGTGATACACATTAAAAGATTTCTATTCGGTATTATTAGTTTTATTTTTAAGTTATAGATTGCTAAGCTTAGTAACATGTTTGAGTGTTCATTTCCTTAACAAATTTGAGACTGCAGTTGATTATCAGTCAACTACATGGGTTTTAGATCTTTTATAGATAGCAGTAGGAATAGTGATCAATATTTACATAAAAAAATGGAATATTACTTTCAGAAATAATAAATATTGAAAATGATACCCATGTATATCTCAAAGTATAGGAACAATTTATTTTATATATTAATTAGATTAATAAAAAAAATATTTTTATTTATTTATTTAATTATTACATTAGGTATGATTCTTATTTTACAGATGGAACAGAATTTGAAAAGCACACAGGATGAAAATATGTATAGAGAACTTTAGTTTGCAATGAGATTCTTTATCTGCAGCAAGTCCATTGTATGCAAGTGCAGGAAAATCAAACTATACAATGGCAATAGCTCATCATCTTAGTATAATAGCATCTCATCCTAAATTAGAGGAAAAACTACATCATTGTAGTGCTTTTAAAATTTCTCATAATATTTACGAAAATTCATAACATATTTGCTTTAGTTTTGATAAAACCCTAGAAATATTTGGCAAAAATTCATTAAACAAAAAATTTATGAAATTGTAATTGATGAGAAGAATCTTAAAGACAAGATAAAGTCTTTTCAAGATGAAAGAGAAAGAATAGACTTACTAATAAGCGAATACTTTAATGATTATTCAATTTCACATGGCAAATGAGCTATAAAGTCACATAAGGAAGTTTTATGAAACCTTATAAATGACTTTGTAACAGTATTTAGAATATTAAATCCAACTGTTCTAAGAATATATACCTATATAAATGCATCAGGAAGGATTTAGTAAGTTGTTTAATTATTATCTAAATGGTTTAGAATGAATCATATCAGTATACTATCAAGAAGTACTAAAGATAAAAAATAAAAATCTACAAGGTAGAAGAGTCATAAAAGTTGTTAAAATAAAGTAAAAAATTATGATAATATGAAAAAAATAAAGACGTAAGGCTGAAAAGAGAACTAGAGTAATTCTAGAACTTGCATAATCTAGTATTAGAAAATTTAAATGAAAAATCATCTACCACTAAATCACAGTTCAAACAAAAAAATACTAAAGATACCAAATGTTAAACTACCAAAGATAAAACAGAAATTCTTTGTGCATTAAAAGTATATAAAAATCATCTTTCTGATGATGCTATTTTTTTCATTTGTAAGAAATTATCTGAAGTTTGAACTGTAAAAAAGGTATGAAAATAGTGGAATTATCATAAAAATAAGTGAATAGTGGTAAAACTAATTGTAAACATTATTTTTCAATAAATTTTATTTTTTGGGATATTAATTGATATCAATAATAAATAATTAGTTTGTTTTGTTAAACATATTTGAATTTATTAAAAAAAATTCAATTTCTACAAGTTAAGTAATTGATAAAATAAAATTTAGTGATTTTCTTCAAAAATTACTATCCTAACTGCTTTTTAATGCCTAAGTATTTTGATTGCGTGTAAAAATTACATATTATTATATATTTAAAATAGATCTTGAACATTATATAAACTTGCATCTAAAGTCAAAGTTAAAAAAATAGCAAAAAGTTAGCCCAATATAAAGTTTTTGTAAAAAGTGTTATATTATAAGAAAACCAGTGGAATATATAAAGGAAAATCTCAAATAAAAGTTCCTTAAGATTCTTTAATATGTTATTTAAAAAAATGTATAGTATTGTTTTCGATCATTTATACCTAATTCTTATATTATACAAAATTTCAATTAGTGATTGACATATGATCTGATATAACTACTGATTGTTATTATAAAATTAAATTAAACTTACATAATAACCTTGATAAACAACTTTTTGTAATTTTAACTCTTCACAAATACTTTTAGCTTTAGTTCTATGAGGTTTTAGAATACTATTGCTAACTACTATTATATTTTACTATAGTTGCAGAGTAAAAACTTAAACCTATTTTGATAAAAGTCAAAACTTTCAGAAATTGTTTCAATAGTTTGATGAATTTCGACGATTTTCAACAGTTTTGATAGGTATTGATAGGTTTTTATAAGTTTTGATAGGTTGCAAAAGTTTTAATAATTTTGACAGTTTTAATAATAACTTTGTGAATTCTTAAAAAGGATATGAATATATACTAACTCACATAGACTATTGTATAGATCATTATATTAGATGATTGCTCTGAGAATAAAATTAAAACCTTATCAAAAATTATGATATTAAGTTAAAAAATTCTAAATAATGAAATTTTTTTTAATGCTTAATATGAGGGATAGCCGCAATATAAAAATATGAGTATTAATTTTATTTTTTTAAAAAAAATAACACTAGTTGAAATAAAAAATTTTGATCATATGACTTTCGATCAAGTTTTAACTGATTTAGTATAAAATTTTGGTCATTATTAAATTTCAGCTCATGTAATTGCTGATCTGCCTTATCGAAACTCTAATGAATTTTTAAGTTTAAAGTTATGTGTAAAAAGAATACAAATTATACAAATTTCACTTTATATACTTTATATGCAATA